>LPNX010303650.1:338504-351286 GCA_001517045.1 Pseudotsuga menziesii
CTTTACAAACAATGTTGCATCATCAATATCAAAATGTTCGAAATTTAACTTCAAAATATGCTCGGTTAACTTTCCATACCATGCGCGAGGCGCTTGTTTTAGGCCATACAAGGATTTGACAAGCTTGCATACCTTTTGTTCTTTTCCTTTCACAACAAATCCTTCTGGCTGAGACATGAAGACATTCTCTTTCAAGTCTCCATTCAAGAAAGCAGTCTTCACATCCATTTGATGAACTTTCCACCCTTTCTGAGCAGCTAAAGAGAGTAAGGTTCAGATGGTAGCCCATTTTGCTGTAGGAGAAAATGTTTCTTCATAGTCAATTCCTTCCTTCTGTGCATAGCCTTTTGCTACAAGCCTTGCTTTGTGCTTTTCAAGTGAGCCATCTAATCTGTATTTGTTCTTGTACACCCACTTGCAGCCAATTGGTTTGGTTGCAACTGGAGGGTCAACCAGCTTCCAAGTTCCATTCTTCATGAGTGCATCATACTCATTCTGCATAGCTTCTTTCCACTCAACTCGAGTAGAAGCTTCTTCAAAGGAAGTTGGTTCAAATTTAGCAGATAAATTAAATTCAAAATAAAATGATACATCCATGTCATCACCTGAATTATCTGCTCCTCCTCCATCTTCATGTCTTTTCGAACTTCTCGTTCCTGTCTTTCCAACTTCATCCGGATGGACACTTTCAAGTGTCTTTGTGGCCCATTTAGGAATCTTCCGTGATGGTCCTGGTTGATCAGCTGGTGGTGCTTCATCATTGATTGAGAGTCTTTTAATTCTCTCAATCACATCATCCAGTTGAATCTCTTGATCAGGAACTTCTTCATGCGGGGGAGTTGGTGCTTCATATTGAAATTCCAAAGGTTGATCCAGACTAGGAATCCCCCCTTCAAGGTTTGGAATTTCATATTCATTTTCAGAATATGTCTTTGGATGAGGATATTTTTCCAAATGATCAAGCTGTCTTTCAATGAACTGGTAATTTTTATTAGTCTCAAGAAAAATGACATCTCTGGAAATAACAAACTTCTTGTTTACCTCATCATACAGACGGTATGCCTTGGAGTATTCTTTGTACCCCAGTAAAATGCATTTTCTGCTTTGAGCACCAAGCTTGTTTCTTTTCTCCTTTGGAATCAAGGCATAATAGGTGGAACCAAAAAATTTGAGATGCCTGACTGAAGGGAGATGGCCAAACCACATTTCATGTGGAGTCTTGTTATCAAGAGCATTTGAGGGACTTTTGTTTCTCAAATAGGCTACACATTTCACTGCATCACCCCAAAACATTAGTTTTACATTCTCAAAAAACATCATTGGGAGAACCATATTCATTATGGTTCTGTTCATTCTTTCTGCTACACCATTTTGTTGAGGATTGTAGGGAACTATAGTCTGATGTGCAATTCCATGTTGGCGAAGATAATCTTCAAAAGCATTTGAAGTGTATTCTTTCCCATTATCAGTAATAAGTGTACCAATTTTTTATTGTGCTTGTTTTTCTATAAATGCATGAAATTCTTTGAATGTTTGAAATGCTTCTGATTTTGTCTTTAAACAATAAATCTAGCACATTCTTGAGTAGTCATCAACAAAGGTCATAAAATACTTATTCCCATTTGCTGAAGGTGTTAGCATTGGGCCACGTAAATCAGAATGCACTAATTCTAATTTCCTACTTGCTCTGAAATTAGATTCATGGAATGGCATCTTACTATGTTTCCCTAATATACATGCATCACATTTTTTCTTCTCTTTGGGAATGGTGGGCAAACCAAATACACCATTCTTTCTCAACAAACGAAGACTGTTATAATTTAGATGACCAAATATTGCATTCCACAATGAACTAGATGACAAATTACCTTCTCCATGCTGAGAGAGGTAGGCATAGTTCTGAACTCTTGCAGATGAACCCTTTAGCTTCAACAGCTTCCCATCTTCGTATCCAGTCATGATGACTTGGTTGTCAAAGGACTTTCTTATTTCTACGATTCCATCAAACATGTGGATGGAATGGCCTCGCTGTCTCCACCAAGGACAGCAGGATTCTATGCAACTCTAGAAGATAAAGAACATTCTTCAACAAGAAATCAGGGAATCCAGGCATCTTCAGTCGAATGGTGCCCATTCCCTTTGGGTTAAGACTTGACTTATCTGCAAAGTAAACTATGCCATATATTGTTTCAGTAAGTTCTTCAAAACAGTCTTTTCTAAATGTCATGTGTGATGTTGCACCAGTATCAAGCAGCCAACAATATTTGTAAGATGAAAGTGAAGTCATTTCATTAATTCCAAGATTACAATGTGCAACAATACAGTGAGCAGAATCAGAAGATTTACTAGCATCTTGATTCTTATTATCATCTTTCTTCTGGTTGTGCTTGTCTTTGATGGAGTCCCACGAAGCCCAACACTGATCTGATGTGTGCCCAGTCTTTCCACAATGCTTGCACTTCAAAGATGATCTTTTGCTGGAGTTGTTTCTTCCCCCTCTGCCTTTGAAATTTCTTATTCCTCGTCTTCTCTTGCTGCAATCTCCCTTGGAAGGGTCTTTGGACCGATTCTTTGTTTTCTGAACAAAGTAAAGGGATTCCTCAGCAGGCTCGCTTGATTTATTGATCTTTCTAGACCATTTTGGATATGTTTTCTTGCCAGTGAGGACATCACCAACAATAGATGCAAAATTGTGCATCTTCAATCTTGAACTTGCAACTTACAGAATACTTGGAAAAATATGGGATGCAGGTTTAGATTCCTGCTCCTTTACAAATTACAATATGATTCTGCAGCCTATACAAATAATTTTGCAGCTTATCAAAATAATTTTGCAGCTTATCAATAGCTCTATTAATTCTAGAGTGCTATTACATGAAAATTACAATTCAAATACAATAATATATCAACAAAATATCTTGCAGCAGACTTGTTTGTAGTAGCACAACGTGGACTCTTCAATGGAAGGTTGTATCTTTGATGAAGTCGCAACACTCTTCAAGCAGTCTTCACCAACAACTCAGTCTTCACATCAAATGAGTCGCAACAATGGTCTCATCCAAAAATAACCAGCTCCAAATGTCATATTCAGTGTGCACTTGAAAATAAACATAAATATTCTTCAAAATGTGGATTCAAGTATAACCAGGGTGAAAAACATTTCAGTTCCATGTGATCTCCTAATAAAAAATATTTAATCCAAAACAAAACAAAGACATCTTACAACCATCTCTCTCCGGCATCATAGTGAACAGAAGCTATCTTGAGCGAGCTATGAATCTAAGCATCAACAAACCCAAGTTCAGAAAGCTTCAGGTGAGGTTTTGCATAGTCAGCAAAGAAAGCATCTTTAGCAGCATGCTTCAGTCTTCAAAGTGGCGTAGCCTTTAGCAGCACGCTTCACACAGCACGCAGTAGCAAATACCAGCAGCATGCTTCACACATCACGCAGTAGAAAATACCAGCAGCATGCTTCACACATCATGCAGTAGCAGATACCAATGCAGTCTTCAGCAGTCTTCCAATGCAGTATTTAGAAGTCTTCAACATTCAACAAATTGAGATCGGTATTCACGCATGATGTAGCAACAAAATCCTGAAGTAAATATGAAATATACTTTATTCCAAAAAATCTTGATAACTCGGAGCGAGCGTAGGTTACTGCACTCTCCAACATTCCTTTCGTAACAAGTTCGATGTACTTTTGACAATGTAGAAGGAAGCAAATAGTAGACATGTCATCCTTCACAACTTCTGGATACCAATCTCGGAGATTCTTGAATGCAGAATCAATATCACCATTCCTGATAAGCTGGCGTAATATCTTTCGTTCATCTAATGCATAGGTCACTATTTCTAAAGAATTATTTTTTTGAGAGGTAGGCAATACTGGAGGAAATGTATTTCCACTCACTGTATCAAAGGAGGCAAGTGTCTCTTTATATCCATAATGAAGCAAGTAGGAACGAACAATCCAACACAGGCTTGCTTGATTTCTCAATACGCACGCAGGTGTAGTAGAACAATGTATGAGACGGTGATAAAGGAATATAGCTCCAAAATAAGGGTTTGAATTTATCAGACAGCGCAATCATACAAACTATATCGTGGAGAAAGTGGGCGCGAATTAGGAGAGAATGTCACACCAAGTCATGCACTCACCCGCAGAGCTCAAATATGAGTTGGCACACAACAATTTCACAGAGAGTATGCAGATATAACAGTTAATCACTTCCTAACAGATCACAGGAGAGAGAGTTTATCCCTAGCCAATAGCAACAAAAAATAGAATGTCTACTGCCAAATTATGGCCCGTCTCCACTTCTAAAGAGTCCAAAATTGGAGCAGGCTCACAACAAAAAAAGCCACAAACCACTAAATCTTAGTTGAGACATGAGACGCAGCAGCGGGAACAACATTCAAAACGTTGGGATTTAACAGAGAAATGAAGGAGAAGCTCAGCTTCGATTAGGGCAATCTCAGGCAAAGTGACCAAATTCACCACACTTATAGCAACCTATATGTGGGAGATTGTAGTCACTCTACAGAAATTAGGTCAAGAAAATTAGGGTTTATGCATTTACCTCCAAGAGAATAATGCATACAATGCATGCGACTGGCAGACTGACGGAGCAGGCAGGCAATGGACTGGCAAGCAGAATGCCAGGACTGAAATGCAGCCAGGAGTTATGGCAGGCAGCCAAGCTCTGATACCACTGATAGTTATAACTCCCGATTCATTTTATTCCCTTTCTAATGCATATATTTATACAATCCATATGACAGTTGTGTTTCACCTTCCGCCCAGCCTTTTCGGCTTCCTACATAACTATTCAGTTTTATTTATTTACAATATATAATCCCGAGGGATTATATTCTAACAATTTGAATGGTTTAATGTGAATGAGTGGACCCTTCAATGAATTATAATTATAATATGAATTCTTCTCTTCATCTTTCCCCTCTTGTTTTACACCTACTTTTGTTAATGTGTATCCCTTTATCATATTGTTTATAGGGTTATGCATTTTCCTACTTGTCCTGTTCCTTGGCTTAACTTATTTTATTTTATGCTTCACCTTTTAGATTTTAGGAGTTTCTTTTGGCACTCCCACAATTTGTCAATATTGGATTGTACTTGTGAAACAATACACCTCCTGGGCCCATGTGTCCTTTGTCATTATGTTGGACATATTGACTTGTGTGACATGCTAGGGTTGTGTGTCTAACACATGTTCTATGAAGAGACACGTGCCAGACATGCAAGCCAAGTGTGGCTCGATGTGTTGGACACATTGGGCATGCAAAGGGTCCACATGGAAGGTGAAATCACTCAAAAGCAACACACGTCCTTCATTTCATTCACTCTGACCATTACAAAAGTGCTCATGCACTATGTGGGTTAAAGAGAAACACAATTTTTGAAGGGATTCTAGGAGATTTGAAGGGATCCTGTGTTTTAAAGTTTTTCATTTTTCCAACAACAATGTTCATTGCCATTCATACCACATAAATCATGGCTTAATTATCAACGGTAGCTACTAAAGGTCAAACAGAGGGTAAGGATGTTATTGTTAGCATTTCTCCACCTCCTCCAAGTCCATCTATTGTTGTTATTGTTCCATTTTCTGCAAGTGGAGGTTCCATTGCTGCAAATAACCCTGTTACAACAAGAAAGCAAGCTCAAAAGATAAATTACCTACTATGGAAATATGTAACAAAAAAATAAGTGACCAAGGAAAAGCTTGTTATGGGAGGAAATGTTGTCTGGACATGTAATTTCTGCTATGTCAAATTCAAGTGCAGTTACTGTAAATTTTAAGGGCCATTTGTTGGGCCTTAAGGAGAAAGGAATTGGACATGTGAAGAGCAGTCACTGAGCCAACAAAAAAATATGACAAGAGAGCATTCTATTGGCTTGGGGAAAATGACACCAAAATGTAGGACACAGAAAGATGATGATTCTCTTCCTTGTTTTTTTATTGAAAGTAACTTATACTCACAGAAAAATATATAAAAACAAAGATGAAAAAATTAGAAGGGTGTATATAATGAGATTCATAGCCTCTTCTTGGGAACAACAAATCAACGATAAAATCAAAATATTTGGTAGGATCAAAAAATTTGACATCTTTGATCAACAATGAGCCTTTTGCCAACAATTGGTGACATAACTCATCATGTCACAAAGAAACAAAGTAAGACAAATAACTTATCCCTTGATCAAAGACAAACTTACACTTGAGCTTCCAGAATCCAAAGCACAAACAACACCAAGATCCATAGACAAATACAAAGATCAAAGAAGGTATCCCTCACAAGAAATCGACCATCTCTTACAAAGGAATCACACCAATGTACCTTGCTTTGAAATAGTACTTTATGCTGATCAAACAATATCCAACACTACTTGGCGAATTGACATTCCCTAAAAATATGCTTGGCAAAATTTGGCAAGTGACATACCAGGGAGAGGCCATCAAAGGCCCACTCTTAGCCATTTTAGCTTTAGTTGGGATCCCTTGATAAATGACTAACCTAGCAAATACCCACAACTTAGAAGAGAGCCGTATTGACCAAACCCTATGAGCTTGATGAACCCAACCAGTAATATCTTGTTACTGATAAACATGGAATTAACTAATGACTGATGGCACACAAGACAAAAGCACACCATTAGCAGTGATATTAAGTCGTTAGTAGATAAAGAGGACCACTTAAGCATTATCAATTGACATGCGCGACATGGGAGGCCTAATTAAAAATGCATGTGACATGTGTCATTAAAGTTGCATGCATGCGTAAGTTACGTTGGATGCAACATGCACAGGTCAAAAAAATAATTAAAGAAGGCAAATTGAATTCTCTAGGTATGGATTGTTATTACTCACTTTTGGAAATAGATTTGAGAGCTCGATGAGCTGTTTCAGGGTTGAGGGCGAATTTCCTTAGACAACATTGGGTTTGACAGTGAAATCTATTTGTCTTAGTTGATTCAGAGGATAGATCATCCAAATCTATCATAGAGATTCAATACTACAGTGTATTTATCATTCTTTGCAGAGATTCAAGGGCATCTACAACTGGCAGAATATATTGCTAGATGTTTTGAATGTCAACAGTTTAATACTAAACATCATCATCCAGCCGGTTTATTACAATCATTACCAATTCCTAGCTGGAAATGGGAAATAATCAACATTGATTTTATTATAGGTTTTCCTAAAAATCTGAACCATACTGATTCAATAATGGTAGTTGTTGACAAACTCAATAAGGTAGCCCATTTTATACTAGTAAATACCACTCATAAGGCTTCTAATATTGCTAAAATATTTATGAAACAAATTTTTTCGTTTGCATGGAATTCCAAAAGTTATAATTTCTGATAGGGACTCTAAATTCATGGGAAACTTCTGGAAATCTTTATTTAAAGGTCTAAATACTACTTTAAATTTTAGTACATATTTTCATCCGCAAATAGATGGATAGACAGAAATGGTAAATCATATTTTCAAAGATATGTTAAGGATGTACGTTAGAGAACAACCAAGTAAATGGGAGGACTACTTACACTTGGTTGAGTTTGCATACAACAATCACTACCAAGCTTCATCAAAATTCAGCTTACTTGAAATTATGTATGGCGAAAAATGCAATACTCCCATCTCATGGAGTAATCCCGTTGAGAGGTTAATACTAGGACCTGAGTTATTAAAGGAAATGGAATTAACCATGAAGCAGGTAGAGGGTAATTTAAAGGTTGCACAGGACAGATAGAAGAGCCAAGTGAATCTTAAAATAACTCATAAAGGGTTCCAAGTGGGCGAACATGTTTTCATTAAGGTAAAACCTGAAAAGAGTTCCTTAAAATTAGGGATCTATGCTAAGATAGCACCCAAGTACTATAGGCCTTTCAAAATATTGTTCGTATTTGGACCAATCACATACCAATTAGCCTTACGACTGAATCTAAAAGTTCATAATGTTTTTCATATTTTTATTTTAAAAATATATGTACATGATTCTACTCATGTGGTAAATTGGAATAATGTACAGGTGGAGCCCAAAGGATATTTTCTGGTAGAACCAGACTGTATCCTTGATAAGAGGGATATCTTGATTTAGAATCACACCATTAGGGAGGTGAAGGTGGAATGGAAGCACCTTAGTCCAAAAGAAGCATCCTAGGATTGGAGAGCCATATGGGGGCACCATATTCAATTTTGTTCTAAGGAATCTCTGAGGATGATGAATAAGGCAACATTGAGGATGATGTTGGACTTAAGGGGGGGTGTATGTCACATACCCCAATTTCAATAACATTTTTTGTTTAAGAAAACATTATATCTTACATTTATTGTAAAGTTTATGACTATAGACCAAGTGGGGTCAAGGATCATTATAATTAATCATTTTGAATATTTTATTATTTAATAAATAAAAGATGAGACAAATAGCCTAAGGAGATTGTTAAATGAGTGTCCACTGACCCACTAAGAGGAATAGACTGGGGTGAGATCAAAATGACACATGGCAGCATCCTTAATCACTTCTAGCTGTTGCAGGGGGAAACGTCCCTAATTTTGTGGTCATGTTCCACAAGAAAGTGGAACAGAGCGGGTGGCTCATTAATTCAAAAACTGACCAAAAATACCTAGGCATGCATATATCAATCCATCAAATTCAGTAGGAGGTGGTTCCTTTTCTTACCTGGTGAAATTTATGAAGTTGAGAAAGGTGCACAAGAAATTCGATGAGGGGGAAGCTAGAAGTGGATTGAGTGATTAACATTGCTTTCAGAACTAGTGCAGCCACATAATTGAGTTCTATATTGTCGAGGACAGAAGTACTATTGTTAAGTACTATTGTTGAGTTGCAGGGGTATTTAATCCCATTTCTTCACGCAGTGCTTTCATCCTGGTGGATCAGTGAACAAGCTTGGGGGTCCTAAGACAAGCAACTGAGTTATCTTCAGGAAAAAGGTTGGGTGGAATGGGCTCCTAGATTTGTTTGTCTCTTCTACAAATTACCAGGTTCCATTGTGCTATCTTATTTACTTATGCTTAAGCAATTTACTAAATGAAGTAGTCATGTTAGTTTAATAGATACTATGAATCTGCTAGTAGAAAGTTTAAGTCTGCAATTGATTCAGGAAAGTATACTTGTATGTGATTATAAGAATAAATATTAGAAACAATTGATGAATGAGTAAAATTCATTTATGTATTTTTCCACTCATCTTCCAATGATGTACTCCAGTACAGAATGATTGTTTATTTGTAGATAGAAATGATTATACATGGATAAAATGATTTGAAATATTATTTAATTTAAGAGTTTATGTAGAAATGAATCAACAATATTTCTTTTGATAAGTTACTAATAAATATTTAACTAACTATTCTAACTTTGGAAGCTTTTTATTGTTATTTTTTCCAACTATTTATCATAATATTCCATTTCTAGGATTTAACCTTTTATACAAAAACCTATAGGAATATTACAGAGAGTTTATTACAGCAAGATTAGGTCACACGGTCATTAAACTGTGTGAACTATAGTACATTAACATTTTCTGTAACACAATCTATTTATTTATTTTTAGTAACGAAAAACCAATCATTTTAATACTTAAATTATAAACAAGTATTCTAGATATATTATAGTAATTAATGCACAGTTAAACCTCCCTTTGACTATTTATTTTAAACATATAACACAATAGGTTTAGGATGAAGAGGCAATAGACTGAAAATGGTTAAGATTATAACATATATGGTATTGTAGTACCTTAAGTACTTAGGAAGACAAACTGAAAATAATTAGTATAACCGTTAATATTATTATTATTAATTGTAAACTGTTTTGTTTTCAAAACCGTAATCTATTAATGTGAACTTTCATATCCATTTTAAAATCTATTATGAATCAAGAGAGATTGCAAATCTTCCACATAAACAGACAAACTATCATATTTTAAAAATTGTTTATACCAAAAATCGAAGTTATAAAGATAACCTAAATATCGAATTTGTTTAATAAAAACAAAAACCTAGGATAATCCTTTACAGGTACAACTTTTACAAATAGAATTTTCAAACAATTACATTTGATAATAGTTTAAACTAGTCGCAACCATAGAAGAATTTACAACCAAACGTTTTCTTAATAGAAATATTTTTTACCAAGCGTAATGCATTATAAAATCCAAAAATACAAAAGGAAACCAAATGCTAACAAGATAATTAGGCTACGCCTGTAAGCTATTCCTCTTAGAAAAAAAAAATTACAAATAGAGTCTTTTAATTTATCAAGAAATTTACCAACAATCTCCACTTTGCTTTACTCTTAAAACCAAAATGCCTCAACATATTCGTAGCCACAAAAGAATTACAGTGGCCGAGTAAAAAGTTTACAATGAGTCCACATAACATAATCACCATATGAAGAATGATAACAAAACCATGGAATAATAATATCTTACCCTAAAATGACATCACAAGAGTCGTAGCTCATTTATAAAATCCTAGGGGTTATCATTAAGGATGGCAATACGACCTCCTTGACTATATCAAAACAAAACAACAAGTTTAGCACAAGTAATTTGAACACTGTAGTGACACTATACATGAACCATTTTGATGCCACACTCACCAATGACGAAGGGTACCTCACGGTTGGGACTAATGCTTACCTAAATCCTTTTCATGCTCATACTCTTTAGCTCAAGGTTACGCCTTTAGCTTTCGACTAGGTATTTCCAAGTATATTCACCTATCACCAAAGAAACAACAACTTCCAACTGTTAGTTATAGCTTGATATAAATAATAATAAGTAGAGAAAAGAAAAGTGCTGGAAGATTTTTCATACAACTTACCAATCTTAAACATTGAGCCTGCTAACGCCACGACCGAGTCTGAAGGAAACAAGTATGGAAAAGAACCAAAGGAGTGAGTTTTCTAATGCCATGACTAAGTTTGAAGGGAATAATAATGGCAAAGAACCAGAACATTAACTTGCTAACGCCACAACCAAAAACAAGAACGTTAACTCCTATAAGGACCTGAGGAGGCCAAGGTCCTCTCGGCTCTTATCTCCATCCAAACAATCAACTGTTGAAAACAAAAACATGTTTTAGGGAAACTTGATTGTAAAGGCTTAAGGTTTATCACCAAAACCCTCCATCCAGCGATCATCCACCATGTGGATTCCACCTTTTTCAAAATTATTTTTGGTATTGATGTAGTTTTGAACCTCCATGTTAACCGTGCCAAGTACTTAAAGTAACACTATTATTTTTGTTAAGAGATAAAAAAAACTATTGTTATGCTTGTTGAAGCTTCGAACTATATTATAGTTATGGATGTTGAAGTTTTGTTAGGTTGTAATTGTTATTTTTATGCATCGAATATATATTCCTAGGTTTGTCTTCTCTTTGTAATTAGTTTTAGCTGCCAAGATAAGAATGTAAATGCTTAGGTAAGCTCTAGGGTTAACATGGGTAAAATCCATAGTTATAAACCATTGGTATGGTACTAGGGTTTTTAGCACCAAAAATAACTAAAAGCATGTTTGGATAATCATAAACAATAGATCAAATAAATCAAATGTTTAGAACAAATAATCACGCTATCAACTCAAATTGTTACCTAGGTAGAGTAGTCTTTGCTATAGGCATAGGATCTCTTCCACTTCTATAATCTAGACATTAAATAGAGTTTAAGGATCTTTTCTAGCTTACTCATTTGGTCTTCCGAGTTTTAATTTCTTACATCGTAAACATGGAAGTAATTTTTACCTATGAATCATGTACAAGCATCTAATTTCCCTTAGCTTTGAGAAAATCTAAGTAAGCCCTGGGCTAACCTCAAGCCCCTTTTAGTAAGAAAAGAAATAAACATTAGAGTCACACACATTCTTACCAACAAACCAATGATCAGAATTGAATAATTTGAAACTCATTAACTTTTTAAAAACATTATATTCAAGACTGAAAATCAATATTGACTGAGTACGGTTAGTAGCATGTGACTTACAAGTTAGTAAGTAAAATTCTGTAGCATTTTAGTTACAGGTAACAAAAGAGAATTAACTCCTAAATTTCTCTTAATATCTTGTCTTGTAATCTATGTGTCAAACTAGACTAAAGTTAATTATTAAACTAGTATTCTGAATATGATTTAGGGTGAGTGCAAGAAGATGATGGACCTTTAAGATGCAATCCTAGTTTTCAAAAACAACATCATGCTACCAAAAAATACATCAACCCGAGCCTGACATAGCACTTGGTATGGTTCAACCCCAGCCTGACATGTCATAAAACATGTAGGATAGGAAAACACATCGCGCGCGCGTGTTAGAACTATAAAACGCGTTCGCGTTATATAACTACAAAACGCGCACGCGTTTTGTAGTTATAAAACGCGCACGCGATATGAAAATTATAAAAATTATATATATACACAGTCCCGAGCCCAATTTCATTATCAGAAACGCGATTTGGAGCGCAGCGCAGCGTTTGGAGCGTTTCGAGCGAGATTTGAAGAGGCATTGGAGCTGATTCAAGTGGAAGGGAGGAGATTTCACGCCCACCATTGGTTGATTCCTACACCCTCTCTTCATTTTATAACAAAATTACCATTTTCCCTCTTATAGTTATGCATTTCAGTTGAAGGTTTTTTTCTGTGTTTGGTTTTCTAATATATATAATAGTATCATGCTTTCAAACATATTATATAAACCCCATTTTTCCTTTAAACAAATATCAATTATATTCATA
>LPNX010303700.1:0-190385 GCA_001517045.1 Pseudotsuga menziesii
ATGTGTGTGAGATGCCAGTCCAAAATATAATTATCATATGCATCAGTTAATGAATTTTGGTTTCGTGGAATGTGATTGAAAGTAATAACTTCAAAATGTCTTTCTAATAAACGAATTTGCATGAACTGACGTAACAATGTAGGATTACGCACCTGATAAGCTCGATTGAGCTGGGAAACAACCAACTGAGAATCCAAATGGACTTCAAGTTGGGTAATGCCTTGTGACAAAGCATCCCATAGGAGCTTCAATTACATCCCTATACTCAGCAACATTATTAGAAGCAGGACCTAGACAAGCGCCACCCGCGGCAACAAGCTGTCTTGAGGGGGAATAGATAACCCATGCTGCCGAAGCCAGGTTACAAGTGTGACGGCTGGCACCATCAACGAAACCTACATACATTTCGGAAGACATCTGCAACAACCAGCAGATAGTATAAAAAATGAAACTGACAACCTAATGTACATAAAAATACATACATTAATATACAAGAAAAAGTGCTAAGCCTAAGCGTAGTACTTCTTCAGGTAGAGCCCATTTCTAGGCTCAGGCAGCTTATTCCCATCATAATCCACTAATTCATATGTGCATTTACTCAAAACTTTAGACACGACATAGGGTCCTAACAACATGGCCTTGAATTTTCCTGCCCCCAGAGGCTCTTTATCTTGGTCCCAGAGCAAGACAAGTTCCCCTTCAGAGAAAACCCTAGGTTTGACCGTTTTATCGTATTGAGATTTAACCCTATTCTTATGAGCCTGATTTGCAGTCAACGCATCTCTATGTTGTTCATCAAGGTGTTCTAAATGGAGCAACCGTTCCTCAAGCTTAGTCATGTCAGTAGCACATAAATAGCTATCTGCAAGGATGGGATTTCGCATTCAATTGGCGTAATAGCATCCACCTCGTGAACGAGTTGGAAGGGGGAAAAACCCGTAGCAGTCTTGACATTGGTTCGATAATCCAAAAGAGCAGGATATAACATGATGTGCCAATTTGAGTGGGCTACATCAATAGTACATTTAAGGATAGTTTTTAAAGTCTTGTTTACAGCCTCAACCTGACCATTTGCTTGTGGATAATATGGAGAAGAATGTTCTTGTCGGAATCCGAGCATGGTGGTCAGTTCTGTCATCATGTGATTTTGGAAATGACTGCCATGGTCAGTGACAATCACTTTGGGAATACCAAACCTAGTAATAATCTGATTAAACACGAAGAAAGCTGCTGTTTCCCCATTGTCTTTGAAAGTAGGCATTGCCTCTACCCATTTTGTGAAATAGTCAACAGCGAAAATGATGTATTTATGCCCCCCAGCCAAGGCTGGGTTGCATGTCATATAATCGATCCCCCATTTCATGAAGGGGCCTACTGAGACAACGAGAAACAAGGGAGCAGGATGTGACCGCATTTTCCTAGTGTAAAGCTGACACGGATGACAGCGTTTCACTGCTTCCACACAATCTTTAAAGATGGTGGGCCAGAAATACCCAGCACGTAATATCTTCTGGGCCATTGCTAACCCAGATAAATGACCCCCATATGCTCCTCTATTGGAATCATTTAGGACAATCTATGCTTCCTCATGAGTAAGGTAGTGACGCAAGATGGAATCTACCCCTCGTCGATATAATGTATATCCTATAATGAGTTAGTTTTTAGCATGAAGGTGTAACTTGCGTCGGTCTTCGCTAGAGTAAGCGGTAGGATACTTCAAAGTCTAGATATATATAAGGATATCTCCGTACCAAGGATCAGAGGTGGATATGAGGAAGATGTGCTCATCTGGGAATGAGTCATCCTCGATCACTTCATCTTCTTCCGTAGGGAATTCCGCTATAAGCTCGGCAAAAACTAAGGAATTTTTGGATTTAGTGGATTGGAAAACCAAGTCAAACTCTTGGAGAATGACTATCCACTTATTGAATTTTCCCCCAACAATTCGTTGGGATAAAACATATTGGAAAGGGTTTACATCCACCACTACAGTAGTGGTCCTCAGTAAGATGTAGTGTCGTAACCTCTGTACAGCATTAATGGCTGCTAAGGCTAACTTCTCAACGTGGGAGTACTTAAGCTCAGGTCCAACCAGAGCACGGCTAAGATAATAGACAACATGCTCAATGAGCTTGTCATCTTCCTGAACTAGCACTACCCCAATGGTAGACTCCGACGCGGCCATATATAATATAAAATCCCTAGAATAGTCTGGTGGGCGTAATAAAGGAGCCGACAACAAGGATTTTTTCAATGCCTTGAACGCGAGTTGTGCAGTTTCATCCCATACAAATGGGGTGTCCTGTTTAAGCAGGCGCATGAAACCTTTTGTGATCTTGGCATAATTAACGATAAAACGTCGAAGGAAGTTAGACTTTCCTTGTAGACTCTGAAGTTGCCTAAGTGAACGAGGAGGAGGCAGATTTACAATGGCCTCAACGTTTAAAGGATCCACCTGAATGCCCCTACTAGACACAATGAATCCAAGAAATCTACCTGACTCAACGTAGAAAACACACTTGTGGGGATTCAAGCGAATTTTATAGTATCCACATCTCTCAAAAATCAACCGTAAATGATCTGGATGCTGGATCCTCTTGCGAGAATGAGCAGGTATATCATCAAGGTAGGGCTCCACAAAGGATTTTATATCATGAAAAGCAAAGTTCATGGCCCGCTGAAAGGTTGCCCCTGCATTTTTCAATCCAAAGGGCATTTTTCTATACGCGAATGTACCCCAAGGGAAAATAAAAGCAGTTTTATGCTGGTCTTTCGGTTTGATTTGGATTTGATTGTAGTCGAAGAAACCATCCATAAATGAGAATACCTCACTACCTGCACATGCATCTATGATCTGATCAATAAATGGTGTGGGGTAATTGTCCTTAGGACAGGCTTTGTTAAGGTCTCGAAAGTCCGTACAAACACGAATAGTCCCTTGCTTTTTATCAATAGGAACTGGGTTGGACACCCATTCAGTCAAAGCTATGGGATATATAAAACCTGCTTTCAACAGCTTTTCAACCTCTGCCTTCACAGCCGCCACTTTACGCGGGTTCACGGGGCGTAATTTTTGCCGAACTAGCTTCGCATCAGGATGGGTTGGGATCTCATGTTGAACAATAGATGGATCAATTCCTGGCATCTCCTCATATGACCAGGCAAAGATATCATGGAATTCCTTGAAAAGGGCAGTATAAATGGCAATCTCCTCTGGAGAGCAGTTTGCACCTATATAGATATTTTCCATGACATCTGGTTTTACAGAGATGTTGATCGGTATAGTGGCAGAAATGTTTGCCATATTCCCCTCGGCAAACACTCCTTACATAGGTAAAGGGTTGACAGGTGTATCAACATCATCCGACAGTCTCACATGAAACTCTTGGTTTTCTATCTTGCTTAGCTCTGGAGGGAAATAAGATCGGTGATGAATATCCTCACATATCTTATCACATGAACACATAGCTTCCAGAATAGCTTCATCAGAAGGTAAAACGGTGTCTAAGCAATATATGGAATGTAAAGATTTTTCCACCCATGCAGGCATATAGACTTCTTCCAGATCATCCGAGACTATAAGAGGATCTGGAATGGGATCAACAGTGGTTTGGGTAATAGCTTGATATGCCACTTCCACTATAGATAAGGGCACTTCCGGTTCCTAAGGGGTTGGGAGGACCCAAGGATCAGTCCTATCGACCACCGAATCAATGGACTTCCATACAGTAGTAGAACTGATATAAAGGATTGGAGCTGGAATATTGAATGTGCCCATCAATGATGCATACATTCCAGCCCCCAAGCTCTGTGTAGCAGGTTTGGCCTGATCAACCAATGGCACAGTGGAATCTTTAGACTCTAAGCGGCCTTTTCGGGTAAAATCAAGTTGGTCAATAGTGACCGCCTTGCCCTCATGTGGAAAAACCATGACACGAAAGACAGCTCTTGCAATAGCAGACATTGCATAAGTCCAATTCCTACCTAGAAGCAAATTGTAGTCCAACGGAGCATCAATCACTTCAACTTCAACAGACACTGCTTTGCCAACCAACTTAATCTCAAAATCCGGCAGGATACCATGTGGACGGAAAGACCTTCCATCAAAAGCAGTAAGTAAAGTGGTTGATGGGACCGGCTCTGGGGATCCAAGAGCTTTCCAACAGGCCAGGGACATAACACAAGTAGAGGCTCCCTCATCAACAACTACTCGTCCAATGGTCTTACCACCATGGACAACATCTATCGATAGAGCTACATGGTAAGGGAGGCGAATTTTAACATCAGAGAGATGAAATTTCGCTATGAGAGTCAAAGAGTCCATGCTATTTAAAGCTGCTAAGAGGGCATCCCGTTGAGCGGGACAGCTCTGTAGCACCTCCAAAGCTAACATTGCACACGGAGTCTGAGCCAAGTCTTCAACCACAGAGTAGTTATAAGCGGCTCTAGAATTTGGGTTATGCAAAGTCTTCTTAAAGACACCTTTGGGTATATTTGGCATTATTTCCATAGGTTTCTCTATAGTGAGAGGGTTGGAAGATTCAACTACAGCTTTACCCTTCTCATCGGTCTCTTTCTCATAGTTTTTGTTCCTTGTTTGTAACAAAGTTGAGGATCTAACCATGTTGATATAATTGGGGTTAGGGGCAGCTTGAGTGCCCCTTGCTACGGTAGAAGCTGAAGCAAAATTCTTCCCTTGGGGAAACGGATCCTTCAGGATAGCCAGTGGTTGAGCTTGGAGCAGCTTCTGAGCTTGTTCCATGAGGGGACAAAGATGAGTAAGGTGGTCCCCTTGGCACAACTTACAAGGGAACTTGACTTTCTTCTTTTCCTTTTTTCCCCCATCAGCATTGTTTGCGAGCTTTGGCTTGTTTTGATTTTGGTTTCCCTCTCCCTTTTTACCTTTCTTATTCTTCCCGCCGGGTTGCTGATTTCCCTTCGAAGAGGTTTGCACAAAAACATTTGCACTTTGGGAGGAGGGGGAATCCTTTGCTGCCTCCGCCGTAGACTGTTTGACAGAAAATTGGTGAAGTTGTTTTGTCAAAGAATCTATAGTGGGAGAGTTTATGGACCCAACCACACCATCGGCATGGGGTCCAGGCTTGGTTTTCTCGGCATCATGCGAAGGTCTTTGTGCCTCAGGGATAATTTCATATAGAATCCCAGACTGTGAATAAATCAAGTCCAACTATTGGGCCCTGAGTATGGCTTCTTCTTCACTAGTCACTCCTGATGTGGAAACATCCTTAGATATGTATGGCAACAATGACTTAAGGAACCACTCTAATAGAAATTCAGGAGGGATGGTAGCTTTGATAAGACTCTTTCGCCTCCTCCACTCTTGGATATGATCCGAGATGTGGGTTTCCTTGTTTTGTCTGAAAGTAGACAACAAATCCGTTCCAAAATCGTAACGGACCGGAAGCTGAAAGTGACTAAGGAAAGCACTAGCTAGGTCCCAGAAACTACTAAAAGCAGCAGAAGGTAGCTCAATGTACCATTTTGCCGCAATGCCAGTCAAGGTCCTCTGGAACAGCCTCAATCTCACTGAATCTTCATTCAATGAGTTGGAAGAACACCATAAATGGAAGGTGGTGGCATGAGCCCCAGGATCTTCACCAGCCTTACCTTTGAACTTAGGGATGTTCAAGGGCATTTTGGTGGGAACAGGTGGCCACAAAGGGTCATGCCTCACCGGTTCATTCATGAATTTTGATAAGTCTGGCAAGTTCATAGTTGCCAGAAAAGGAAGTTTGGGCCTAACTGGTGTACTAGATGTGCCAGCTTGGGGATTAGACGGTCTAGCCCCTGAATGCCCATAGGTAAAGGTGGGGTTTCCCCCTGACACCGATTATGAAGTGGGAAGGTTGCTTTGAAATGAATTCCATCCATAGGCCACAGGATTTTGGGTGGGAGGTGTAGTGTACATGGTTCGGGCCATCCCCATAGAAGCTGGGGTCTGAAATACTGGAGCAGGTATCCCTCCGCTAAACAAAGAGAAGGGAGAGCTCAAGTATGGGACCGAAATAGGGGTATGGAAGCTCTGCCCATAAGAGGTGTTTCCCCCAAACTGCACTCCTACATATGAAGGAGATGGACTGGATGGGGGAATGTGCCCCTCATTCCAAGGAAATCCTTGGACATAAGCCAAGGATCCTACCGGACCACTCTGAGTAGTGTAAGGGAAGGAAGAAGGAATGGTAGGTATACTGGGGATCCCAACAACCGTGTTACCAAAAATACCTCCTATGTTGGAATGAACCGGTGGTTGAACCACTTGGCTCACTGGAATCAAAGGTGTAGAAGGCAAACTAGATCTAGGGGCACTAACCGGGGGAGGTAGTACCCCTTCAACCGGAAGGGTTGAGGTAAACACAAAAGAACTCTCTTCCGCAGAAGACATGGCTCTACTCAAAGGGACACCTACTACTGGTGAACCAAAAGGTCTAACTTGAACGATCACAGGATCGTTAAGATCAGTCAAGGGAGTGTTAAAATTTCTTGCAAACTCGTCAGTCTGCAATTCTTATATTTCGACTGTGTCAAAATCAAAACGGTTAACTATGAATTCCGGTTCACCAAGAACCTCACTTACTCCTACTGGTTCAAAATAACCATCTGTGTCTAATCTCAGCCTTTGGGGTAAAGGTGGAGGCTCCAATGCAGTGAGAGGAGGAAGGTTTCTCAACCTTCTTGACCTTCTAACAAGTTGGTCCTCCAGAATTAAAAATTTGACTAATCACACCCTAAGGTCAACTAAACACAAGCAAATCCACAGAGCATACACTAAAAAGATCCTAGAGTCTCAAGCAATCAAACCAGGGTATAAAGATATGCTTTCCCGAAGAAAGCTGATGAACGATTACTTGGCATCCTTGAGGGGTTCTCAGGCACAAGCGGAGGAATCACCCACCACCCTCCTGCACTTTCCACAAGGGTTACCTTCCAAGCCCGTTCAAGGTGAACCAGAAATAACCTTCTGGTTTACCTAGGTATGAACCCTAAAAGACAAGAGACAAAAGGCTACCTTGACAATACCAGCTGTCTGGGGGGACAGTCGTTAGTCAAACTCGTATGCATGGGTAGGGTAGCTAAGCTCAAAACTCTATCTAGGACAGAATCCCCAGATGCGTAAAAGTCTTGGGTTACGTTTTGAAAAGGATTTGGAGGGTTATCTCCTCTGTCCAAGACTCCACACGGCCTAGTGCTTAACTCCCATTTGAGAGGAGCATCCCAGATATAGTGATAGAATCAAGGATTTACCTAAAGAACGGTCCACTACGTCTGAGTTTATAACTTGTGGGAAGCTTACACTCCCTATCCCACAAGTCTAGCCTAAGCTAGTAGGTGAAAGGCCCCTAGAAATAAAACTTACTAGTAAATTTTAATTTATGCGTTTATTTTAGAGGGTTGTTTTTTCAAATATGTATTGATGAATTAAAGCACTGATAAGAGAAACTAAGCCTATGTTTTTGTAATTTTCTGAGATTATATATTTTTAAAATGAAGCAAACACTACTTATGAAAAAATCACAATGCAAAAGACTAACTAAGTTTTGTTTTTCACTTTAAAAATTGCTCAAAAATCTACTATGCATCTACAATGCACTATGCTTGAGTAAACTTGGATCTTATGAATTGTATACAAACTACAAACTGAAACAAATAGGCTGATAGAACCAACAGACCAACAAGAGAAGCAGGCTAGGAACCCTAGCTTGGGTGCAAACAATGACACAAAACCACTACAGACTTAAAAAGGCAAGTGAAAACCAGCAACTGTCAGAAAGCAGACTGGGAAAACAGAGCCTAAGACCCTGATCACTGATCTGGACTAAGACACTTTAACCAAGAACCCAAACATGCCAAATGCTTCAGGATGCAAACAGTAAATAAACCAAGTAAAAAGACTCAATGGCTTTCAACAAGCACTAAGATGTGATTACCTAAGGCAATCAAGCAAACTCTACAACATTCTTAAAGAAAGTCTCTTCAGAAAATGAGGATTATAATAAGAAAAGAACCAAGCAAACTCTTCTTTAAAAATCCCAATCTTCAGGAGTACTCGCGACTGTCTAATAGTGCAACTCACGAATGCTCACGACTGTGCAGTATAACAACCCACGAATGCAACTTTATATTCGCGATTATTCAGTGGAACAACTCGTGAATGGGTATAAAATTTTTCTCAAAAGCAAAGAAAAAACCCTAAGACTTTCAAATGCTGAAGTAAGCAAGAGCCATGATAAAAAACCACGAACAGACTCACAAGCAAAACTGGTCAGGATAACAGAAATGACCTACAACAATCTAGGCTTCCCCAGCGGAGTCGCCAGTTCTGTTGTAAGGGATTATGCACCTAATAATCATAGGTCGGGGGTTACCAACATACTCAAACACTTGCAGACAATTGACTTCTAAAGTGCAGAACAGGAAATAGAAGGGTTAGAAGAACTTACTTGTTAAACGAAGTTCGATCCTTCCTAGTCCTCTTCCAATCTGCTCCACTTCCAAAGTCTTCAAGGCTCACTCCTCTTTCACCTGTTCAGAGACAATCTTCCAGATATAGAATGATTCATATATATATATATATATATATTAGTAGGTTAGATAAATCAAATATGAAATACTGAAGCATAAACAATTATCAAACCAAGATATATGAGACACATGTGGAAGAAGTAATCTCTTTATTATCAATAATGAGAAAGTTTAGAGTACAACCAAACGTCTGAGACAAGGACTCCTCTGTCACCAAAGGATTCTGAGTTTCACTGCTCCAAAGACTTCTGTAAACAATCCACCAGCATAACTTTGCTCCAAAGTGTAAGTCCCTACAACCCTCCCCAAGGCTTGTATTTATATGGGTGAAATAAGGCAGTTCTTGAAGGTTGGGGAAGTTGTAGCAGTTAGGGAGATTAAGTAAAATGACTTAACTAAACTCCCATTAGCACGTGATTTTGCGTTTTCATGTTAAGAGGCACATTCGCGGGTATGTAGTAGAGCAACCCATGAATGATTCGCAACTCTGTATAAGCGCAACCCGCGAATACAAGGATTCACGACTTGCTGTAAGGGAGACTCACGAATGATGTGCGAGTTGTCTAAAAAGAGAGTCACGAATACATCCCAACATGGAAAAATGGAAAAGTAACTAGCTGGATGAAGGTAGAATGTATTTCATAACAAGCCAAGCTATAATGTTAAGGGAAAACCTCTATCCATAAGTGTCCTTTTGTGTGCCGACATGAGGGATATCGGCACTCGGACGGAGAGGTGCCACTCAAGTGTATAACAGAATTCTTTCAAAAAAATACCAACAGTACATGAAAAATCAAATATATGTCCTCAGTTTTCAGCCTGTAATAGGGAGGGAGGGGGGATGTTTGTTTACAATCCTAAGGGACAGTGGGAATTGACTTATGCTTGGTGGTTAACATTGACCACCTATAATAAAACAGAATCATTATATTTTAAATCAAGTGAGAAAAATTCTAAGAGCCAGGCATATTCAAAAACTTATTCCTAATGGAGACTCGATGATTATCATTTGCAAAATTAGAGACTTGACTCCCTGTGCACCGTAATGTCTTGCAAAAATGGTCTCTAGACCTAGAATTCAAAGAATTGCAAGTATTTTTGACTTGGGGAATACTATCAAATCCTTTGATGAGTCTGATCATTAAACAAGGACATGGATTCAATGGAATATAAGTGTATGCTATAGAATCAAGGATTTTTGGAACAATATGCGGACCTTATCACTTATTTGCACCCAAGAATATTGACAATATAAACATTAGGAATTGCATGCACCTCGAATTGCAAGACAAGTTGCAAAGCTCACCATGCCCCATGAAATTCCAGTGTCATTTGAGAGGTAATTTGACTTCCCTACTGACATTTCCCATTAGCTATGCATAGAGACAAAACATCCCATCCAAAGAGAGCATCACACATGTAAATTGAATGTTAATAGAACTTATTTTTCTCACAAAAACACATGAAAGTATAGAAAGAACTTTCCCTTATGTTAATGGATATCATTGAATCTTGACCTTCAGACATGAAACAAAAAGATTGAGTGGTATTTGTGGCTCTAGTGGCGTAGATTTCCTTATGTGTGACTATATTAGGTCTAAATTTTCACACATAGCCTCTAATGAGCACTATAAATATCATGTATTTAGTGCTCAGGTCTAACGTCAGAACCAAAAGGGCCCCTCTGCCAACCCACCCTATTCCAAGTCTTTATCATAATGCTTGCTTTTGTTGATTATGTGGTCTTCATGGCTTCTTCTCCTAAGTATTTTCAAACTGTTAGATTCCTTGGCCAACTCTTGTGAACACCATCCGTTTCTTGACAACCTTAGTGTTCCTTTATCCTAGCTTTAGGCTCATTCCCACCAACTACACAAAGACATAGCATCCTCTTCAAAGGGATTATTGCACTTGTACACTGTATGTAGGAATATAAACTAGAACATTTCATCTTTAGACGTATTGTCTACTATGAAATTAGTTTTAGATATCACTGCTTGTTCAGAGACTGTAGTAGCTCCTTAAAAATTTTCATATAGTAGGAGGACAAGAGATGTATCGCCTTGCTTTTTCAGGAGATACTTCACTTCTAGAAAAAAAATCATATATAGAACTCCTTGCATTGTTAACTCAAATCTCATCATGTCTTACTTACAACCTCTAGATAGCTCCTATCACAAGTGGCATCATAAATAAAACTCCAATACTAGTTCTGTCAGGCAGTGTAGGATTGGAGTCACACAACCGATGGATAGAAAGAACCTCAAAACACCCTTGCACATAGCCTTGTATATTAGAAGAGTTGACAATAGACAACGTTATTACTATTGGTCTTATTCCTTTGAAGTCCCTTGAACCCTCACTCATTTTGATCTTTTGGGCTCTCTAGGATTCAATAGTAAGAGTTTTTGCATTCTCCTTGCAGTGTTCTATTTCTTTTTCAGCTCTTATGGAGTTTCCTTAGGACTCTCAATGATTACTACTTGTAATTTTTACAATACTATTTGTCATTTTTTGCCACTAATGGACTTTCACATCTAAATTAAAGTAACCATGTGGTGACCTATCATATGTTGACCGATGAATATTTATAAATGTCCATGATACATGAGTATAAACTTAAACCTACTTGAAGTATAAAAGCTAGTAATGGTCCCTCACCATTATTCTGAGATTTTTCCTTTTCAATAATCATACATCAAACATAACTAAGTTGTCTCCACCAAAAATAATATTCCTTTTTGCAATACTCTTCCAGTTCTGTCCTTGTACAAGTATCTATTAATTGTGAGCTCCCATCAGTTCAAAGTTTCAAAATTTTAGAAACTAAATATATAGTTTCTAATGAGCACATGCAAGTTCAGAAAACTAGTAAAAAAAACTTTAGATATCATGTAAAAATGAAAACAACACATGCATGGACCATTAGTACCCACTTTGGATTAACAAAAATCATTGCTTTCCATGAAATCTAAAGCACACTTTTTCCATGATGGAAATGCCCAAAACACTTCAAAGAGTATTATAATCACACCAATATCTTAATCTAATACACAATCCAGACCTTCACCCACTATGACATTCCCAATCATAAATATTTCAAGATCTTACCTTGACGCGATTCTTGGAAATTCTACACTAATAGTGGAAATTATAAAGTAATTAAAAACAAAGAATCAAAATATAGCAATAGAGAAGAATTCCTCTACAATCCATGCAACATCCAAATTATATGGATAGTCCTCAGATCCTATATCATATGAAGACTGAAATAGCTATGATTTGCAAAGTTTAAACCAGGCATGTAGGTTCAAGCCATTGTTCAAAGAATATCTACCAACATTTAGGACACCATATACAATGTCCAGAACTCAACATTCCAAAAATCAACACCCATAAATAGATTTTAGTTGCAGAGATTTAACCCTTTACTTATGGTAGCATTTGTCACAACATGTTATTCTTGCAAGTTCAATTCAATAAAGGAAAGCCCTATAAGACTTGTAAACATATCCCTCTTTTTCACAGAAAATGCAAATAATTTGAAATTTTAGTGTCATTTGAGAGGTAATTTGAATTCCCTACTGACATTTCCCATTAGCTATGCATAGAGATAAAACATCACATCCAAATAAAGAATCACACAAGTAAATTGAATGTTAATGGAACTTATTTTTCTCACTGAAGCACATTAAATTACAGAAATAACTTTCTCTTATGTTAATGGGTATCATTAAATCTTTACCTTCACACATGAAACACAAATATCAAGTGGTGTTTGTGGCTCTCGGGGTGTAGCTTTCCTTATGTGTGACTATATTAGGTCTAAAGTTTCACTAATAGCCTCTAATGAGCACTATAAATATCATGTCTTTAGTTCTTAGGTCTAACATCAAGCCCAAAAGGCCCCCCCTTCCAACCCACCCTATTCCAAGTCTTTATCATAATGCTTTCTTTTGTGGATTATGTGGTCTTCCTGGCTTCTTCTCCTAAGGATTTGCAAACTGTTGGATGCCTTGGCCAACTCTTGTGAACACCATCAGTTTGTTGACAGCCTTAGTGTTCCTTTATCCTAGCTTCAGGCTCATTCCCATCAACTACACAAAGATAGAGCATCCTCTTCAAAGGGATTATTGCACTTGTACACTGTATGTAGGAACCTAAACTAGAACATTTCATGTTTAGAGATCTTTTCTACTACAAAATAAGTTTTAGATATCGCTGCTTGTTTAGAGACTGTAATAACTCCTTAAATATTTTCATATAGTAGGAGGAAAAGAGATATATCGCCTTGCTTCTTCAGGAGATACTTCACTTCTAGCAGAAAAATTTCATAGATAGAAATCCCTGCATTGCTAACTCAAATCTCATCATTTCTTACTTACAACCTCTAGATAGCTCCAATCACAAGAGGCATCATAAATAAAACTCCAGTACTAGTTCTGTCAGGCAGTGTAGACTTGGATTCACACAACCAATGGATAGAAAGAACCTCAAAACGCCCTTTGCATAACCTTGGATATTATAAGAGTTGACAATAGACAGTGTTGTTGGTATTGGGATTTTTCCTTTGAATGTCATTGAACCCTCACTCATTTTGATCTTTTAGGATCTCTAGGATTCAACAATAAGAGTTTCTGAATTCTCCTTGTAGTCTTCTATTTCTTTTTCAGCTCTTATGGAGTTTCCTTACCACTCTCAATGATCACTACTTGTAATTTTTATAGTACTATTTGTCATTTTTGGCCACTAATGGACTTTCACATCTAAATTAAAGTAACCATGTAGTGAACTCTCATATGTTGACCAATGAATATTAATAAATGTCCATGATACATAAGTATAACCTTAAACCTACTTGAAGTATAAAATCCAGTAATGGTGCCTCACCATTATTATGAGATTTTTCCTTTTCAGTAATCATACATCAAACATAACTAAGATGTATCCACCAAAAATAATATTCCTTTTTGTAATACTCTTCTAGTTATGTCCTTGTACAAGTGTTTATTAATTGTGAACTCCCATCAGTTCAATGTTTCAAACTTTCAGAAACTAAATATATAGTTTCTAATGAGTACATGCAAGTTCAGAAAACTAGTAAAATAGACTTTAGATATCATGTAAAAATGCAAACAACACCTGCAGGGACCATCACTACCCACTTTGGATTAACAAAAATCATTGCTTTCCATTAAATCTCAAGCACATTTGCTCTATTATGGAAATTCCCAAAACACTTCGAAGAGTATTATAATCATACCAATATCTTAATCTAATACAAAATACAAACCTTCACCCACTATGACATTCCCAATCATAGATAATTCAATCTCTTACCTTGACGTGCTTCTTGGAAATTCTACACTAACAGTGGAAATTACAGAGTAATTAAAAACAAAGAGTCAAAATATAGAAATAGAAAAGAATTCCTCTACAATTTAGGCAACATCCAAATGATATGGATAGTCCTCAGATCCTATAGCATTTGAAGATGGAAATAGCTATGAGTTGCAAAGTTTAAACCAGGCATGCAGGTTCAAGCCATGCGTTCAAAGAATATCTACCAACATTTAGGACACCATATACAATGTCCAGAATTCAACATTCCAAAAATCAACACCCATAAAGAGATTTTAGTTGTAGACATTTAACCCTTTACTTATGGTATCATTTGTCACAACATGTTATTCTTGTAATTTCTTCAATTCATTAAAGGCAAACCCTGTAATACTTGGAAACATGTCCCTCTTTTTCATTGAAAATGCAAATAATTTGAAATTTCAGTGTCATTTTAGAGGTTATTTGACTTCCCTACTGACATTTCCCATTATCTATGCATAGAGACAAAACATCACATCCAAAGAGAGCATCACAAATGTAAATTGAATGTTAATAGAACTTATTTTTCTCACTGAAACACATGAAAGTACAGAAAGAACTTTATGTTATGTTAATGGGTATCATTGAATCTTGACCTTCAGACATGAAACACAAAGATCGAGCAGTGTTTGTGGATTTGGGGGTGTAGCTATCCTTATGTGTGACTATATTAGGTATAAAGTTTCACTAATAGCCTTTAATGAGCACTATAAATATCATGTCTTTAGTGCTCAGGTCTAACATTAGGCCCAAAAGGGCCCCCCTTCCAACCCACCCTATTCCAAGTCTTTATCATAATGCTTTCTTTTGTTGATTATGTGGTATTCCTGGCCTCTTCTCCTAAGGATTTGAAAACTATTGGATTCCTTGTCCAACTCTTGTGAACACCATCAGTTTGTGGACATCGTTAGTGTTCCTTTAGCCTAGCTTCAGGCTCATTCCCATCAACTACACAAAGATAAAGCATCCTCTTTAAAGGGAGTATTGCACTTGTACACTGTATGCAGGAACCTAAACTAGAACATTTCATCTTTAGACATCTTGTCTACTATGAAATCAGTTTTAGATATCACTGCTTGTTCAGAGACTGTAGTAGCTCCTTAAATATTTTCATATAGTAGGAGGAAAAGAGTTGTATCGCCTTGCTTCTTTAGGAGATACTTCACTTCTAGTAGAAAAATTTCATAGATAGAACTCCCTACATTGCTAACTCAAAGCTCCTCATGTCTTACTTACAACCTATAGATAGCTCCAATCACAAGAGGCATCATACATAAAACTCCAATACTAGTTCTATCAAGCAGTGTAGGCTTGGATTCACACAACCAATGGATAGAGAGAACCTCAAAAACCATTGTGCATAGCCTTGGATATTAGAAGAGTTGAAAATAGAAATCGTTATTGGTATCGGGCTTCTTCTTTTGAAGTCCCTTGAAACCTCATTGATCTTTTGGACTCTCTAGGATTCAAAAGTAAGAGTTTTTGCATTCTCCTTGCAGTCTTCTATTTCTTTTTCAGCTCTTATGGAGTTGCCTTAGCTCTCTCAATGATTAGTACTTGTAATTTTTATAGTACTATTTGCCATTTTTGGCCACTAATGGACTTTCAAATTTAAATTAAAGTAACCATGTGGTGACCTCTCATATGTTGACCAATGAATATTAATAAATGTCCATGATACATAAGTATAACCTTAAACCTACTTGAATTATAAAATCCAGTAATGGTACCTCACCATTATTCTAAGATTTTTTCTTTTCAGTAATCATACATCAAACACAAGTAAGTTGTCTCCACCAAAAATAATATTCCTTTTCGTAATACTCTTCCAGTTCTATCCTTGTACAAGTATCTATTAACTGTGAACTCCCATATGTTCAAAGTTTCTAACTTTCAGAAACTAAATATATAGTTTCTAATGAGCACGTGCAAGTTTAGAAAACTAGTAAAACAAACTTTAGATATCATGTAAAAATGAAAACAACACCTGCAGAGACCATCACTACCCACTTTGGATTAACAAAATTCATTTATTTCCATGAAATCTCAAGAACATTTTCTCCATGATGGAAATGCCCAAAACACTTCGAAGATTCGAAGTGTTATAATCATACCAATATATTAATATAATAAACAATATAGACCTTCACCCACTATGACATTCCCAATCATAAATAATTCAATCTCTTACCTTGACGTGCTTCTTGGAAATTCTACACTAACAGTGGAAATTATAAAGTAATTAAAAACAAAGAATAAAAATATAGCAATAGAGAATAATTCCTCTAGAATAAAGGCAACATCCAAATGATATGGATAGTCCTCAGATCCTATATCATTTGAAGACTGAAATAGCTATGAGTTGCAAAGTTTAAACCAGGCATGCAGGTTCAATCCATTCATTCAAAGAATATCTACCAACATTTAGGACACGATATACAATGTACAGAACTCAACATTCAAAAAATCAACACCCATAAAGAGTTTTTAGTTGTAGACATTTAACCCTTTACTGATGGTAGCATTTTCCAATCGAAAAGACAATTTAATACAAAAAGTTTCAAATATTCAATGTTTGCACTAACATTTATGGATAAAATATAACATCCAATTAAGCTTCAATGATATTCCAATGCTAGATCTATCAATCAATGTAGGCTTCAAATCACACAACTTTTGAACAATAAGAATCTCATCGCAAACTTCTTCTTGGCCTTGGATTTTAAAAGAGCTAATGGTTAACTATGTTGCTAGTTTTGTGCTTCCTACTTAGATCCCATCAGCCAAACCTTCAGCCATTTTGTTCTTTTGAGGTTATTAGAGCTCATTGTTTCCTATTTCAAAATTCTCCTTCTCTTCTTCTATTTCTTTTACAGTTCTTACATAGATTCCTTCATAGTCGCATTCCTTACACATTATTGTACTTTTGTAGTCCCACTGGCTATTTTTGGTCACTAGTGGACTTAACATTTAAACTAAATATATTTAAATTAGATATCTAGTATATGAAGAACAGATTCTAGAGAAGAAAACACAATTTTCACAAATAGGCCACATTGCAAAGGATGAAATATGACTTGGATATTAACCTACTTCCCTACTTACCTACGATATTAACCTACCATATCGCTTAGAGCTAAGATATTTGTAATCAAAGCAGTTAATTTATTTCCTTGTGACTTTAGGGTCCCAGAGCCTCTGAGGAAAAATATATAAATTCATAGTAAAAAGGGAAAATTACCAGCGAGGTACCTATGCTTCAGTATTTAACACTAGGGAAAAAAGAAAAATTGACCACCAGACCAATCAAATTGGAATACAACAAGAGGGTGCAAGCAGGAAATTTCACATGGGTGTACACATCGAAGGAGAGGCTACTACATTATAAAATATCTAGAAAAAGTACCGATGATAGAAGACAAGGCACATGCAGAGAGTATTCGACATAGAAAACGCTGGCAGAACTGGCATGTAGAAAATTCCCTTGAGTTATAGTTATTGCATATAATGGGAACCTGCAAGGTATCGTTCAATATAGACAGGCTACAGGCATAATCCACAAGAGGGCTAGTGAAAAAAGGAATAAGCAGCAACATGGAAAATCATTGGCGCAGCTATCGACCACACAACACATGGGTTGTTATCCAATATTCACTAAAAAATTATCAATTCACAGTAAATAAATAAACTTACCAGGGATTTTTTAAGAAAGAAGGTGATGTTGATGCCAGAGGTGCAGAATTAGTGGCCCGCCTCTTCAAGAGCCTCCAAGTTCTCTCCAATGATGTTTCATCCATGGCAGCTATGGCAATTAAATAGAAAAATTGTAAACTCTCAACAGTGGTTAATATCCATCCCAATCTCCTCAATGGGTATTGACAATATCCATATCCATAACCCACCAAACCCTCCTATGTTTGGCACCAGCAGATATGCCATTTAGTGCAAACTAGCAGGTTGAGTAGTAATAGGAATTGAAGGATGATGGTTCAAGAAAATCTGCCATCCGCCATGAATGTCATCATTGTAGAGGTGGGTGGATAGCTATTTGGTACACTAATTGGGTCGCACTGCAAATGCAAATTGATTTTTTTTGTTTCTTTAAATTTATTTTTTATTTTTTATTATATAAATTATATAGATTTTTTAGTTTTTGTTTTATTTTTATTATTCTATTATATATATATATATATATATATATATTGTTTTATTTTAATTATTTAATTATATAATTTTTTTTGTTTTATTTTTATTAATCCTATCTGAAACAGGCACCTGGAGATAAAACTACTGCACCAAGGTTTGAGAGAATCACCATCAATAAAAATATTCTAACAAATATTTCCTTGCATAAGAAGGCATCGACTCTTGTATCAACTTTGGGATCGACTGCATGGAGTAGCATAATGAGTACCAGCATCGACTCTTTATGCATACTTGGATTGATTAACAACATTGCCACCTGACATTGACTACATGAAGGACAAACATTGAGTGTATCAAATCTTGGGATCAACAATTTTTTTTTTGGTTATATATATATATATATATATATAATTTTATTATATAAATTATGTTAATTGGTTATATATTATTTATTTTTAATAATTATTATATAAGTTTTTTAGTTTTATAAATGGAGTAGTTTATGGAGTTGACGATTTGGCCTGAAAGCCGACTGTCGTTGCCACTTCTCATCCAAATAATCGACTCCAATCGCTACCAAAATTTGATCAATACTCTTTGGGATGACAACCAATGGCAACATAGATGAGGGCCCTACATCCCCTCAAGAACCGGCCATTTGAATGCACCTCCTGCATGTAGACTTACCAAATGCATCCAATGCATGGCCAAAAAAAACACGTCCACTTCGGATCTGTGGGCTAAAGGTATCATTCGACCCGTGCTCTACAATGACATCTACAACAAGTAAACCTTCTTGTAAAGTTTAATCACTTCTTCTAATGTCTACTTCAATTTTCCTAATTTGGACTATGTGAGGAATGTCGATGTGCAAAAACTAGTGACCTTTGCAAATAGTGGTATTGCAGGAGGGTGCTCATGATTTTCCCAGGATGAAAGCTCAAAATGCATATGATTATGAGAGCATAGGCTGGATATGGTGATAATTTCAAATATAAAGTGGAATCAGTAACTCTGGTAGCATTGAAACTTGTAAAAATCCATAACAACTGGTTATTGATTGGAGTTATGAACACAATCGAAGCGGCAAGAACCATACCTTTGAAGCACTTCGACTGGTCCTTGTGAGATCTTGAATTGGCCTATCGTCTTCAAAAATAGGGTATCAAGTGCAAAAACACAGGAGCGGGTCGAACGATACCTTTAGCCCACAGATCTAAAGTTAGTGTGTTGTTTTGGCCATGCATTAATTGGATGCATTTTGTAAGTCTACGTGGAGGAGGCACATTTGAATGACCGGTTCTCGAGTGGATGTAGGGCTATGATGATTCTAGCTAGGTATTGATATGGTACTAGTTCTAGTGCCTAATTCATATTTGACATAGGAACCTAATACTCCTTTGGAATGTGCTTAACCAGGTTTTCTAATTCAATGGTGCAACATGGATAAAGATGGTCAAGAGAAAATTCCTGCAAATGCTTTGTTGGATCTCTGAAGATCGAGGTGCATAACACCAATTTTACTAATAGAAGGTAGAAAATTTACAAAATTTACACTTCATTGCAGTAAAATTTGCAATTTTCCATGACACAATTAAAAATGACTAACATAAATGACTAATTCATATTCTTCTAGCTAGTCATTGTTTATGCCGTGACTAACTTAGTTGTTTATGTTAGTCATTTTCAACTCTGTCACTTATTATCTAGTCATATTCGTTAACTGATGACTAAATTAGTCGTTTATAGTTGGGTCAATCAAAATTGTTCATATTTAGTAGTAAATCACTTGAAAAACATGTGGTGACTAGAATGTTTAGTCACCTAGTAGCTAATTCCTCATTTTGTACTAGTGATTGATGCAAACTCCTGTACCATCTCTCCTTCCTCTAGTTCTCTCTTCAAAACAATATTATAAAAATAATCCAACTTTGTGCTTACCTCGGAAAATCCATCCTATGTTGATTTCTTCATTTCCTTTGCGGCTACATTAGTTGCATCATTAACAGCCTTGACAAGTCGGTTCAGTTGCGCTTCCATTGATGACATGGTGCTACCACCCACATCCCGATCCATACGCCTCTTTGTTTTCAGTTTCTTGAATATGTGCTGCACTTATAGGTCAATAGGTGACTTCGTCGACGATTCTGCATCATATTGTTGGTCATTTTTGCGCATGGGATCATCAGGTGCATCTACTGGGGGTCCCGTCAAGACTTCTGCTACACTAACTAGTTCTCACATTCTGCAGGCCAATCATTAATCAGTTCCTTCAGCTCCTCATCAGACACCTTATACCGCATTGGAAACCATTTCTTTTCAGTGTGTCATCATGTTTGAACGTGAATAGCATGGGGTCGAATTGTGAACTATGCAATCCTTTGATATTTTTTCATGGCTTCTTCTGTCAGTCTTGGAATTTTTACCGCTGCCACCTGTAGCGCTTCCCAGTAGATCCAAAATTGGATCGAATAGTCTATAAATATCTCTGCTTCTCTTACCCACCATAAATTCTAATATCTCTCACCCTTTCATACTTCTATTGCTTTAAAATCCATTCCTTGGTAATCATTTGGCTCCATCCAACCCACTAACACGATCAGGATGAGGACCCAACTGTATTTCAATGGCCTTTCACCCGCCTGCACTTCCACTGCATCCTTCATTAACTGGTTCATTAGAAAAAAGGACCAGTTCATTTGTACACCTTGCACACACAACTCAACACATGTGACCACCCTTGAATTACATTGAACTGAGCAGTTCTTCCTGACCACTTTACTAGCCAAAAACCTTGTGCCAATAAGTACCATGCGGTCATTGATACTATCAATGCAGTATGCCCTCCTGTTGCACCATAGAGAATAGAACTTCCTTAATGTCACCGCCAACTTCTTTTCAATGTCTTTGCCACGAAAATATTGTGAGGGGTCTGGCCCATCCTTGGGTATCCCCGTTATCTCTAAAATCAACCCCACAATGACTTCAAATGGCTCATATAACCACAAAAATCCTCCTTGGAAGCATGCTAAAAGTTTCTTCATGAATTCATTTACTTCAGTTGGCCACCCAAAGTGCGACATGTTAATCAACTCGAGTAATTTGGCTCTAGCCAGCCCGCTCTCCTAGTCCTCTGAGATGCGCTCTATCGGTCCACCTCTGACCACTACCATTGACACATATGGTTCATGCACAACATTATCTAGTAGGAGTAAGTCATGGTATTCATATTTCATTTGCATCAGCGTAGGGAAAATTTTAGAAGTGCATACCATTCCTTTTGGTATCGCTAACATCCTTATATGATACTTATGATTTTTCGTGGGATTCTTGGTCTTTGCACCAGGCCAACTAGGAGGTATATATCCAGGGATGCCCTTGATAGAAATCCCTTCTCATGCTGCAAACTCCACAACTCTCGAGCTCGATGGCCCAATCTATGTAGTGTCTTATCCTTGCATACGTTCTGGTCTATCTTTTCTGTGGCATCAGAGAGCTAGGATTTTGCCCCTTTCTCTTCCCCTTCAACATCGTGGATGATCTGACTTGCATATTGGATACTTCTCCCATGATTTTTACTGGTTTGATCAGTGAATCTCGCTCACTGGAAATCTCTACAATATCTAGGTTACTCTTCATTCTGCACCAATTCCCTGCGAGACTCAACAGTCACTCACCCTTTCTTGACTTAGCAACTTACTCAATCTTCTCAAACTCACTTGGAAATTTGCTCTACAACTTTGCAATGTTGCAACTCAACTTGAATCTTTCACAATGGTGTATTATGACCGTGTTTAGCTCCCCTTTTTAGCACCAAATCAAATCATACTCATCATGACTACATCAACGCGATCATCATGACAAAATAATGCATTAACTACTTGAATCCACCGTCAATTATTCCAACCCAATGGTCTAATCTGCCATTATTATCCATCACATCCACAAGCATCGTCAATTAACTAATTTTAATTGAATTCATTTATTACTTATTTGACATCTATGCGCAGCCTTGAGGATGTCACAACACCACTTCCTAACTGCGCTACTAACTCCTACTCTTGCGCAACCACATCCTCTTGGTGCATCTTCCACTCATCCATCATCCTATCTACTTTTTTTCATTATGCAATGCCTCAAGCATCCCGTGATTTTGGGCCCATCCTATAGGGTTCATCCTGCTACTATTTACTAGCTTTGGTAGCATCACTCCATCTAACTGTTGTAGTTGAGCTGCACCTCCTGAAGTAATTGAATTAACAAAATATGGACCTAACCAGTGCATATGTAACTTACCAGGATGCTTCAAGAACTTGTTGTCATACAACAACACCAAATATCCTTGTTGAAACTGTATATTCTTTATGTGGTGATCGTGCCATGCCTTCTGTTGATCCTTCTCAATGCACTAGTAGAATCCTACAATAAATCATCCTCCTCAAGCTGTATCAACTGCTCCATTCGCTCATCTAGTGCAGCTTCATCATCCATACTGATTGTTGTGAAAATGCATAGAATTAGAACAATGTACTCCATAGGCATGATGACCTCTTACCCATATACCAATTTAAATGTTGTTTTCTGTGTCAATCGCTTACAAGTGATGTGATATGCCCATAAAATTGCTCGAATATTCAAGTCCCAATCATCGTGAATTGCATTACATACCTTCATAAGTGCATGCTCCAATATTTTGTTGAATTCCTCCACCATCTTGTTTTCCTGTTGATGATACATGGTACTTTTCTTATGATGTATCTATAGCTCTTCCGTCAGTGCGCTTACTGTACGATTGATGAAGTGACTCCCTTGGTCGCTCATCAGTATCCTTGGACATCCAAACCACATCACAATGTTATCAAATAGGAACATTGCTACTATCGCAATGGTACAATCCATGACTGGTGTGACCTATACTCATCTTGTTAAATAGTGTGTCGCTGTAATGATGTACCATGCCCCAGTTCTCTTTCTAGGTGGGTTGATTGGCCCCACAAAATCCATGACCCATTTATCAAATTCCTGCAATGTTACCTGAGGTACTAGCGGTATCTCATCTTGCATTGATGGTTTTCCAGTTTGTTGACAGGAAACACAACTCCTCGCATAGTCTGTCACATCATTATGCACAATGGGCCACCAAATCCCTAAGCGAAGAACCCTTCTCACAATAGCTCTTCCTCCACAGTGTCCACCAACAAATCTCCCATGGGCCTCTTCTAAAATATTCCCTTGTTCACGCGGTAGGACACGTTGCTGCAAAATATCATTTGGTCCTAGTTTATATAGCTATCCAATGATCAACTAGAAATTTGAGTCTTTCACCACCAACTGTTTCTTTTGACTCATTGTGAAATCCTTCAGTGCACTTCCTGTCACTAGAAACTGAATTATTTGATCATAATAATCATCTTCCATGTCAACTTTGAACAACTTCACATCTGGTAGTCCATATTCAATATTTGTTGGCTCTTATCCTGTCTCAATTCTGAATAAATAATCAAGGCCCTCATTTAAGCGACTCGACTTCACAATTATCTCAAAATCAAACTCTTGAAATAGAAGTAGCCAGCATCATATCTTCCCCCCGAAAACAAGCTTATTGACTAAGTACTTCAAAGCAGAATCGTCTATAAAAATCTTAAAATGACGGCCCAATAGATAATGCCTAAAATTTTGTAGCGCATATACCATCGCCAAACCTTCTCTATCTATGGTTGTATAGTTCTTTTCTACGAATGACACTTTTCAACTAGAGAAAGCAATTGGGTGATCCAAATCTCCTTCTCTTGGTTGCACAAGAACCACTCCAAGCGCAATAGATGATGCATCCATGTGAACATGGAAATCCTTATCCCAATCCAAAACAACTATTATTGATGTAGAATCCATCTTGGATTTTAGTGTGTCGAAACTCTCTTGTCACTCTTGACTCCATACAAATGCTGCATCTTTCTTCAACAAGTTTTCCATCGGTGTTGTGATCGCAGCTTATCTGTGTATGAAATTTTGATAATATCCTATGTGCCCAAACCTTGTATGAGCATCTTCACATTTGTAGGTGGTTGCAAGCTCAAGATCAATGCAATATTCATAGATTCAACCAACAGTCATTTTTTACAAACGATGTGACCCAAAAACATCCTGAAAGGTGCGCAAAAAATACACTTCTTAGAATCTAGTGTGATCTGATGTTGTTGACATCTCTCCAACATCAGTAGTAGGTTTTCCGAATGGTCTCTAATAAACCCATAAACTATGCAGCCATCCTTATAAACATGCAAAAACTTATGAATGAAATCTTTGAATGCAGTGACAACAACCCAGGAAAATATCGCAGGAACATTCTTCAATCCAAAAGGAATCACAGTGTACTCAGAACATCCCCATTTAGTGACAAATGTGGATTTGTGCCAATCCTCTTTTGTGATCCTTATCTGGTGATAGCCATAAAATCCATCTGTGAAGGAATACATCTCCCGACCGTCTACTCCTTCCAAAACTTCATCAGTAAATGGTGTCTAAAACGAATCATGCATACATGCATCATTTAATTTTCTCAGGTTGACGCAGATATGAACCTTACCTGCTTTCTTGTCTTAGAAAACCATCGGACTGATCCATTTTGATTCTTCAACTGGTTCAATTATTCCAACATCCAACATCCCATCAAGCTCAGCTTTTACCCTTTCCTTGTATCGCATATTCAAATGATACGGACGTTGCCTTATAGGTTTTTCTTTGGGTTTCAATGGGATATTCATCTCTCCTAAATCTACCAATATCCCCTTCATCTCAAAAAAATTCATAGGAAACAGATCTTGAAATTCATGCAACAAGTTTGTAATATTTGCCATCATTTCTTTTTCCCAGTAGTATTCGACACTTGCAAACTTTGTGTTATCTATTGTCCTAGTGTTGACCTTCCTTATATTCAGTGGTTTATTCATGGGATCCATCGGCACATCTGGTGCTGCGACATCTCGAATTCCTTCTGTTTCTAGAATGTTGATATTCTGTAGATTGTCATCATCTAGCTCGCCTGACACATTATAACATTCCATCATCAATTTCATGTGACAATGCACATGTGGATCTACTGGATATGCGACTGGCACCACCTTCAAGGAAACATTGCAGATAAGCTATAGCGCATTGTGAATATATGGATTGGAATCCACAAAAATGATGGTGTGATTAAAGCAGATTGTCATCTCCTCCCAAGTGGTGATCTCTCTGCACAACTCAGTGGATACATACCAAGATCATGGGATTTCATCCAATGTGTGGAAAAAAGTATGGACCCACTCATTTTTTGGTTGCGATGCCCACAAAGTCTGATACTCCACCAAATGATCTCCAGGACTATTCCATCCATCATACCTCCCAACATGGTACACCTCGGCATCTATGAAGTGAACTATCATCAATATTTGACACTGCGACCATCCAGTGATCAACTTCTTATGGTTCTCCCACCAGCATGGTAGGGTAGCCTTCAACGCTTCCTCCAATGCAAGAAATTGTTGTGGTTCTGACACCTTATCTTTGAATTCAACAAGAAAATTAGATAGCTCAGGAAGTCCTTAATAAATTGGAAATTCAATGGTTTTGGTTGCGACGCAACATAATGACTACGTAATCAAGCTGCACTTCCATAGCGACACTTCATGCAAGTGGTTCTTCCAGTTCTCTAAAGAATAATCAAAGTCAGAGGACACAGAGCTAGCGCTGCACCAATCAAGTTCCCCATCATCACTCGGATGTATATAATCTTTTGAAATATTATAAGCATGACCCATCCTCTGAAAAATTTATCTTTCACCAACTTAATATATCTTCGCCCTTCATTTGGATCCATTGGAGCGATGAATATGATGTCTTGATTCTCAAATGTCATCATGCACTTCTTAAAATTGATCACTTCCATACTGTTGCTAACCCATATGATCCCCAATAACGAGGGATAGGAGCATCCACCATCAATGAATTCGATCACGTCAAAGTCAAGATAAGTCTTCATGCCCTCGACATCCAGTACGAGGTGCAACGCACACCCGATCGGTTGTACCTTGGCTTGATTAGCCAATCGTAGATGTACTAGAGACCAGCACAATGTCGGCCTCCCCATCTCCTGCCATGTCTATTTTGTCATCATATTCACATATGAGCCTAGATCGAGGATGAATAAATCTACTTCATAGTCCCCAATTTGGATGTTCATGCACATCTCTTTTTCTGTATTTTTCTTATGCAAATAATTCACCACAGAATGCTTTCGTCCCTTGGTTTGTCGATGTACTAGATCCTCAATATCGATAAGAGCATCTAGATCTCTCACCAATGACAAGAAATTCTCAAAAAAATGTTGCAATGTACCATGTTGTTGCGATGGTCTTGCCTCCAAAGTGGAATCAAAAGTAGTAGGAATTTTGTATATGGGTAACTTACTAAAGTTTCTACGCATATCTTCACATGCTTCAAAGAATGTGTATTTCTCTGCATTGACATCAAATTGGAATTTCTTATTTCCAACTAACCGGACTTGTGGAATCAGACTATCGTCTCCAGTTCTCACACCTCCATGAGTGACGACAACGATGTCATCATCACATGTTCTAGGCTCCATCGAGATTGTCGCAACCATCTATCCTTGATTCTGGTTCAATGGAGGATTCACCGGTTGATTCCCGTTTTGAGTTTTATTTGGGTTATGAATTGGAATTTGGTTATCAACTAGGATTTGGTTCTGATTCCGACTCTGCAATTGGTTCTAAACTTGATTTTGGGTCTACAACTGGTGCTGATTCTACAACTGATTCTAGCTCTGTAACTATGGAACATTTTTGGCCTTCCATCTCGCAATAAACTGTGGAAAGTTCTTAACAGTGTGATCAATCATGGTACAATATGTGCATGTGCACTGAAACTGTGGGAAATCTATTTGATAATTCTTGAGTACACCACAATTGTAGCATTGGATAGGTCCATGACCTCATCCTCCTCCTCGATAAAATCCTCCTCCTTGTCCTCAAAATCCTCTGTGGAATCCTCCTTGTTGCTGGTACTGTGGTTGAGCCAATTGCTACTCTTGGGGATTTAGCTATTGCTGAACTAACTGTGCTGACTGAACATACTATAGCTACTGTGGTGCCATCTGCATTTGATTGTACTACAGCTGTGGCACAAAATGTTGTTTCAGCTATTGCATCTATTGTTGCAGTATAAACTACATCTTTGGTGGAGGTGCATACTGCAGTTGAGGTGGTGTACCGCTCGGTGATCCTTTCCCTTCACACAACACGTGTCACATGTTCTTTCCTGGAGTACATTGTATGTGCGATAATCATTATCTTCATGGCCAAAATATTGACAAAATGAGCAGTATAGGTTTTACAACTTTGTCACCATCTTCTACATGTATCCACATTCCTCATGTTGATGCCCATATACTTGACAAATGCGGCACTGTAACCAAGAATATTTCACCTTCTGTGGACAGAAGCTACTCCTCTGGTCTAAATGGTTTAGATCCAAAACAAATGAGTGAAAAACAAAGGATGAAGACCGTCCATGGATGTTGCAGACACCTAGAATGCTACTTCAATAGTGAACATGTGTACCTACAAACAGATCAAACATGAAAACACATAAAAGCTACCAGAACATCATCTACTTATCCATGTTAGTGACTAAGGAATCTAACAACATGTACATGCAAAATTAAAGCAATAGTAATGTGGGATGGAAATTAGCTTTGCATTAAATATGTATGGAGAAGCTTACAACCATTTCCTTAGTGTTGACAGACATCTCCATGAAACCAACATCTCATCCCCATAAGCTCCAACTTTGCTCTCTATGCTCTCCAATGGTTTGGACTAGGTAGTCAATCCAATCGCATAACAATACCTATATAGTTCTCCCTCTCAACTATGGACATGAGATTGTATTTATAAGGCTCAATGGATAGGGATAATTGAGAGATTTGTGGATGAGGTGGCCTCTAAGATCCTATGATGGGGTATCTTGAGCTCAACTAACCCACAATGATAGGGATAAGGGAGGATACAAGGCTCATGATCTAGAAGCCTCGAGAAACTTCTATTTTTCCCATTTTACCCAGGGTACCACTTTTCTTCTCTTATGATAGAGTGGTTTAGATGAGAAACACTTATGGACCAAATGCCATAGGTGGTGGCACCACTTATGGAAAATAGGGTACATACGGTGTGAGCAAGGTACCACTCATGGGACACAAGGAAAGTGCGGTGCTGAGTTTTTTCATGTAAGATTGACAAATAGGATAGGTTTCCACTCCAAGTGCTGGGATTAAGGGAAATCATGAGAGTTAAAGGTCTTATCACATGGTGGTGACAGGATTTGGGTATAACAGAATTCCCCCCAAAGCATGAGACTTAGAGGGATATGATAAATGAAAGCTTTGAGAAAACAAGTTGTCACTTAGAGATGAAAATGTCAGCTCGATCGGAGAATGTCGTCCAGTAGGCATCTGTAGTACATCAATATTTTTTACCCATAGCCACAAGTAACCAACTCATGGCTGCAGACCAATACAAGGCAGATCCATGAGAGGAATAAACAAGCATGGCTACTAGAATACAGCGTAGACCCATGTGATAGAGGACTCAAAATTGGACATAGCTACCAGATATACAATGTAGATCTATGTCATACAGACACAAATTTGAGCAGAGCCACAACCATACAAATGTGGAGCCATGCTAGATATATAAAACTCCATATCAACCTAAGGAAAGCAATGAGTGCTAAACAAATACCCAAGGTCTTCGCCTCGTCTTCCACAAAGTAGAATTCTATCCATGTGATTACAATGATCTAAAGTCGAACATGGTAGAAACCACTTGATCACCGGTCAATGATGTGAACAATTAACAAGTGCGGGGGAGATCACCATTGATTTCAATGATTCCCAAGGTACCCTAGTACAATCTATTGAGTGTGAACAGATGTCCTGATGTTGAACACCCATTCGATTCTATTGATCAAAGGTCAATGATGTGAACCTATGCCAAGAGCAAGAGAATTTGTCATTAAGGATTACACATCTCAAGGCACTAATTTTTTGTTTCTAAGACTATTTCCTGGATGATGAGATGATGTCGACGGGAATAGTCTCATCGAAGGAGGGCCATGATGATTCCCACATCGACGACATGAAACTTGAAACATAGTTATGGAATGATGTGAATGTAGTAACCACAAGACTGACTCAAAAGTACTAACAAAGAGATTGTTTTGACTGTAGAGGTAAACTTCTTCAACTTCCCTTTTAACATTGGGCAGCATGACACAAGACTTGGCGGCATGACTAAATGGGACAAACACACAATTTGATAGTGGAAAATGCATTCCTTTCAAAGACTCAAAGGAGTGACATGACTCATGAAAGTGGATTGTCATGGAGATCAGTTGAATACCCAATTGACTGAAATGATATGCAGACAAGTGCCATGTTCAAAGGTAAAGACAAACTACTGCCATTTATTTGCAAAATGATTCCCTTCCCGTTTCCCCCATCATGATTGATGAGTGCCTCTTTTTGGTTTTACGAGTTCAAAGAGGGTAACAAACACTTGGTATAGCTTATCCGAAGAAAATTCCAAACTCATATGTTTTATGAACCTGAGAGAGGAGGGGTTCGTTCCCAAAAAAGGGTCTCTCAATGTTTAATTTAATGAGTCCAATGAAAGAAAACTCGGTATCGTTCATGTTTAGAGAGTCTGAATGACTACGGAAGAAGACTCCAAAGGGTCCTTTTTTGTATGATTTAGTCTCTAAGGCCCGAAAAACTATAAAATAATACCTTAGAGAACTCTTCCAGTCATGATTGGCTGGAGTGTTCCTTTTTTGTAAATAGTCTATCCGAACCAAAAAAGAGATAACCTACCATCGGAGAGATGACTCTTCAAATATTTTAATGAGCATGAAGAAGACAAGATCACTCGATGATCTTTTTGTATTTAAGGAGCCCAAAAAGAGTTTAAATAAGACTCCATTAGGTCTCTTTTCACAATGTTAGTTTTTACAAGCCTGGAAAGAATCAGAAATGGACTTGGACCTTTAATACTAGGTTTTGAGAGTGTGACTAAAGTGTCATAGAAAACGCTCATCGAATTTTTTCGTCTTATGGTAGTATGAAAAATTCCAAAACGAACTCCCAAAACTTTGCTTCTATGGTTCTTCTATCCTGCAACAACTCGAAAACAAGTGTTAAATGTGCTCATAACTGACATTAAGGGATTACGACTGATAGATTTTGAATAATAAGTTATTTTAAAATAAAACTATAGCATGTCAAACCCAAAAATGTGTATTAAAGTCATGTAAATAGTGAAAAATTGAAACATTTTACTATTTACCCATAGTGGAGAGCATTTGGAGCACTTTCCTAGCCAGATCTTCAACTACTGATATCGGGAGCTTCCACTGACGGATTCAAGCACCATCAGCTCCAAGCAATAGTCTAAACCCTACTCTTTCCTTTCATAGTCTCAATTTTCATTTTAAATGGTGTTTTGGGCTTGTATGGAAAGCCATAAAATCATGGGAGCGAGCACCGCGCTTATCCCTTGCGGGATACGTGGTACCTTAATAGAACCGCACTAAAAACAAAGTGCACAGGTGGTGCCACCACCTATCTTTAACAGCGCACAGGAAGTTCCAGCCATGAAGATGTAAAACTATTGACACAAGCAAAACTAGATCATTTCTTTTGATTTGAAAGATTAAGAATGATTCTAATGGGTCTTGTGATTGTTTTAGGCAGGTTTTAGCTGATAAAAAATGGTGATATGGAAGGAAAGACAACATGATAATGATGATGCTTTCATTGACAGAAATGTGGGTTGCATAGCCGCATTAAGAGACAACTGACTCCTAAAATTCTTCCGAACTCCTAATATGGTATCACATGAGTGATTGCTAGAGCACATACTCCGGATGTGGAATCCGAAGCAACAACATTTTGAGGTTAGTGCTCATATTATGACAGTAGAGGTAGATAACATATACTTCTTGACTAGACTTTCGATACAGGGTGCCCCCATCTTGTTGACAGGTTCATTAGGAGGGGATATTACCACACAAGAGTTGATAAATAGTCACTGTATTCCAGGGACAAGGACATCGAGGAAGAAAATCCCCATAAAAGCAGTGACGGATGGGCCTCTATGGACTATACTATTTACCATGCAGAGAGTGGTGGGAATCCAAGGAGTGCATCAAGATTCTAGAGCACATATCCTCTATGCCATAGAGGCCATGGCACCTACAATATTCAATTGGACGAAAGCCATGCTTTTGATATTCAAGGATCAGCTGACTAAGTGTCAGCGGGGGGAACTGAAGCAGTTCAGTTTTAGTTCCATTCTAGCCTAGTTATTCTTCAAGCGGGTTCCACAGATGAGACCCTAGGTGGTCTTTATAGAGCTGAGAGCATGAGACCCTCGCATGCTAAGGTGGGTCCATATTATGGCTCGTACTGGACAGGGCAGGGGGAAGGTGAAGTTAGGTGACCCATTCTTTCAATGGTTGAGAGATCAGATCCTCATGGTGGAGGATTATGCATATGCGGGTATGAAATTCACTAGAGACCCTGACCTACCGCTCCCACCTGGTGGACAGTGGGGTGACATCGGTAAGAAGAAAAAAACCCTAAAATGGACATATTGTTTTTATGTTTTTGATGTTTTATATTTTTTATGTTAAGTAATGAGACTTGGATATTTTCATGTAGATGTCGGAGTAGCACAACTTGGGGGATCTTCCCCATTGGATAGACAAGCTAGATCCCGCTTTGTACCACACGATGATGATGTGACCGGGGAGTTAGAGGAAAACCTGGAAAGGTTGAACCTAGACATCCCTGACGCTTCCATTTATGACCTCCCTCTGAGGTATCAAAGACCTAGAGCAGGAGTACCGGGTCAATTTAGTAGACTGCTACGTAGAGTAGCCCGGGCAGTGATGTGCTACCATGAGCATCACTAGATGATGTATGCATGATGTGTCTACTGAAAGCTGACAGCTTCAAGATGAGGTCTTGTGACCTATTTTTTGTAAACATGTTCATATATATATATATAGACTTTTACCTAGTGTTTACATGTCTCAAATGGTGAATTCATTTTACATGAGTTTTATGTGTCTTTAATTGTTTATTTATAATGAACTATGTTTGATTTTAATGTCATGAGTGGTAAATATGCCAATCTAGGATGTAATTAGCTAATGACTCAGCAACTACGTTATGTTCCCTAGGGATATGCCTATAGGTGATGGTTTCAAATGACCTTTATAACAAGCGTACCCTCTAGAAGAGGCAGAGAAGTACGGGGTTCCTAATGGTATAAACATGGTTTAGATGACAAACCACAAGTTGTGAGTCCATCAAGACTACCATATTGCAAACATCCTGGGAGGCAACTTCGTTCAAAAGACCTATGACTGCTCGATACTCGGTGATATTATTGGTAGAGAGACCAATACAAAATGCTCCTGAACTAACCAAATCTTCAGCTGGGGAATAAAGAACCCAAGCAGCTTAGGCAAGATTCAAGGTGTGGCAGAAACCACCATTAGCGAAGCCGTAGAAATCCATCTACTCTACACGACCAAAACATGGTATAAACAGATACTGACACTAAACTCAAAACCATATTGAAAATACTCAAAGCACACTGAAATTCAAGCAATATACATATATACAAGATACTATCTAGGAGAGACCTAGGCATAATAACTCTTCAAGTACAACCCATTGTGAGGTTTCCCTAAAGGGATTCCATCGTAGTCTACGAGCTCATAGGCCCCTTTCTCTAAAACTTTAGAAATAACAAAAGTACTGTACCACATGGACTTGAACTTTCCTTTTCCTATTTTGTCATATCTCTGATCATAAGTTAAAACTAGGTCACCCTCATTAAAGGCATGAGGTTGGACAAATTTATCATATTGTACCTTGACACGTTTCTTATGTGCCTCATTATCCAAGGCAACATCTCTTCTAGTTTTGTCAAGGTTATTTAGGTACAAAAATCTCTCTTCCTCTGCGGAAGTGTCTGGGATAAGTTCCACAGCAAGTTTCAAGGATGGAATCTGAAATTGAATCGATAAGACAGCTTCGAGTCCATAGACAAGCTGGAAAGGTGTGAAACCAGTAGTTGTTGTCACTGAAGTCCTGTAATCCCAAAGAGAAGAGAAAAGGATATGGTGCCAGTTGGATTTATGGTCTCCAACCATTCAATGAAGCATAGTTTTCAAAACTTTGTTAATGGCCTCTACCTGACCATTAGCTTGCGGATAATATGGCATAGAGTTTTCATGGAAAAAACCTAACTTGGAACTTAGTTCCTCCATCATTTGATTACAGAAATGCAATCCGTGATCAGTGACAATGGACTGTAGCACTCCAGATCTAGCTATGACATGATTGAACAGTAAGAGATCAGAAGTCTTACCATCTTCTGCATATGTAGGCATGGCCTTAGTCCACTTTGTAAAATAGATGTAACCATGCCCCCCGGATGAGGTAGGATTACAATGCATAAAATCAATCCCCCATTTGGAAAATGGGCCAACAGAAATGACAGGGTGTAGTGGAGCAGGATGAGTGTGCTTTTTGGGATAAAAATGTTGACAACATGGGCATTTATTAATAGCCTTGTGACAGTATTTGAAGACTGAAGGCCAAATATATCCAGTGTGAAGGATTTTCTGGGTTGTAGACATCCCAAATAAATGACCACCACATGCTCCTGAGTGGCAATAATTCAACACATTTTCAGCTTCCTCATGAGTGAGGCATCGCCAGAGAATAGAATCAATCCCATGCCTACATAAGGTATCATTCAAGATGAGGTAGTATTTCACATGGTGACATATACGACGGTGATCGTCACGGGATAGATGTGGCTAAAATATTTGTGTTTGGAGATAAATGAGAAAATATGCATACCATGGATCGGTAGTACTTATTAGGAATAGGAATTAATGTGGAAATGAATCACTGGGCTTAGATTCTGTCGAAGCATAGGGAATATCACACATGAGCTCGACAAAGACCAAGGATTTATTTAATGTGGCTTTGGAAAATTCCATATCAAACTCTTGTAGTATGACTATCCATCAGGAGTACTTTCCCTCGAGCACTTGCCGAGTCAAGATATAATACATAGGGTTCTGGTCTGCCAATATAGTGGTTGTGCGAAGAAAAATGTAGTGATGAAATTTTTGTACAGCAATGATCATGGCCAATGCTAACTTCTCCATGCATTAATATCAGGTTTCAGAATCCATGAGATTCTTACTAGCATAGTAAATCACATGTTCTTGACCATTGGTATTTTCTTGCACCAAAACCATAGCAATGGTAGTAGTGGAGGCATCAATATACAAGAGAAAGTCCTTTGAATAATCTGGGGCATGTATCATGGGTGAATGAGTTAGAGTGTGTTTGAGATTATCAAAGGCACATTGGACTTAATCATCCCAAAACAATGGAGTGTCCTTTTTTAGGAGACGTATATAACCATGCATTTTTTCTGCAAAATTGCACACAAAACGGTAGAGAAAGTTTTCCTTCCCTTGCAAAATTTGGAGTTCGAGAAGATTGGTTGGGGCTGGTACACCTAAAATGGTGACAATTTTTAAAGGGTCGATCCAGATGCCATCCTTAGAGAACACAAAACCTAACAGACGTCCCATCTCAACACAGAAAACACATTTATGTGGATTGAGCTGTATATTATAATGACGACATCTTAGGAAAATGTCTCTAAGATGACCAGGGTGGTCCTCCCATCGTCGTGAATGAGAAGGGAGGTCATTAAGGTACGGTTCAACAATATGTACAATATCATGAAACGAATAGGAAATCACACACTGGAAAGTGGCTCTAGCATTTTTCAATCCAAACAGCCACTTCCTATATGCAAAGGTTCCCCATGGGAAAATGAATGTCATCTTGTGCTAATCAGTGGGTAATATCTCAATCTGATTATATCCAAAAAAGCCATCCATGAATGAGAAGATGACACTTCTAGCACAGTTGTCGATAATTTGATCGATGTGCAAATTAGGAAAGTTGTCCTTGGGACAAGCTTTATTCAAATCCCTAAAGTTGAAATAGAATCTAATGGTGCCCTACTTTTTATTGACAGGGAAAACATTTGATACCCATTCCTTTAGGGGTACAGGATAAATAAACCCAGCTTTGAGAAGTTTCTCTATTTAAGCTTTAATAGTTGTGGCCTTCTATGGATGGACTTGCCTTAATTTTTTCCTGACAGGTTTAGCCATGGGATAGGTTTTAATTTCATGGACCACAATGGATGGGTCGATCCCCAACATTTCTTCATAGGAACAGGAAAAAATATCGTACAATTCTTTGAAAAGTGCCTTGTATGCTTCAGATTCATCTACCGAGCAGTTCTACCCAACATGAACATGCTCGATGGCACCAGTCTTGGCTGATATGTCAATCAGCTTCATCTGAGTAATGTTGCAAAGGTTTCCTTCAAAATATGTATCTTGCAACAATATAGGACTTTGGGGTGTGTTGACAATATTAGTGGAAAACAGGGATGCATAATCATGGTTATCCGAATTGGTGTTGGGGAGGAACAGGGATCTATGATGGTGATCCTCCCAAATGGACTCATTCGTATTCATGATCTCCATAATGGACTCATCAGAAGGAAAAGTCTCAGAGAGATAATCTAGAATAGGAGGAGATGGTTCTAACCAATAAGGTAGGTGGTAAGGATCCTAAGCCGCCAGATGAAGGTCATCGGTGTGATCATCGAAAAGGGTTTGAATGGTGTCGTACATTACTTCATGTGGACTCAACAATTTGTTTGCCCTTAGGATCATGGTCAAATTACACAATCATATTAACTGTCGCGGTGTCTATGTTAGGAGGAGTGGATGGAAAAATATCCATAAGGGATGAATCCTTCAACATGTCTACCCCAATCGACTAGTAAGGAGGAGGGGACTAGCCTAACATAGGGATGTTATTAGCTATAGAGGTAGTAACATACGGCGTACAGAAATCAAGCTGGTCGATGGTAAAAATTATCCCTAGATGTGGAAATTGGATTGTTCAGAATATCGTCGAAGCGATAGCAGTCATGGCGTAAAACAAATTCCTTCCTAGAATGAGGTTCTAATCTAATGGGGCGTCTACTACTTATACTTGAATAGAAATAGTTTTTCCCCCAAGCTCAACTGCAAGGGCTAATATGAGACCATGGGTCTGGAAACATCATCCATCAAAGGCTTTTAGAGTCACAGGTGATGTTACAAGCTTGGGAGAGCCGAGAGCTTTCCAACAAGACAGAGACAAAACTGAAGTTGAAGCTCCTTCATCTAGAATAGTTCTAAAGGCCTTCTTTCCAACTAATTTCGTGATGATTTGGAAAGCAATTTTATGAGGTAGCCTAGACTTATAGCTCTCAACATTGAAATGAATCAAATTAGTATTATTCGGGTCTAAATATCCTAACGCAGTTAATAATTTTTTGCGTTATGGAGGACAACTTTGGATCACTTCCAAGGTAGACATTGCACATGGTGCCTGAGTGAGATATTCAACTACACTATAAAATTGAGCAGCTTGGGCATTGGGGTTAAAAATAGCCTTCCTAAGAGTACTATTGGGTGGATGAAAAATCATGTCAAGAGTAGGCTTCTCGATGGTTAGGGGGATAGTAGATGAGGATTCATGATAACTAGTAGAGGGAGCTTTCCCTGAAGAAGAATGGTCTTCTTTCTTGTCTACGGGTTTGTCATAATTCTGACTTCGAGTTTATAGACTAATGGTATCTGAGGACATCATATGAATTTCCTTTGACGAACTAGAGTTTCCCTAATTAGACATGTGGTCTATTAGTTGTTGTTGAGAGGGAAAAGGATCCGTGAGAACTATGGGTGTGGGATTTGATTTCAAAAATTGGGTGATTTCATCCTGATGGGGACACTCTTTTGTGAAATGGTCACCTCTGCATAGCAAACATGGATACTTTTCTTTTCTTTTCCCTTTATCATTATCATTGTTGGTTGGTCTTGGATTATACTGTTGGTTTCCAGGTTTTTTATTCTTATTTTTACCTTTCTTTTTATTATTGCCAGAGGTTTGAGTACTTTGAATAGAATTGACCTCGGTGGAAAACTTGGGAGTCGAAGGAGTAGGGGTGGCAGTCTGGGGTTGCTTGGTAGGTTTCACTACTGATAGGGACTGGATTAAACCAACAATCCCATCAATAGGTACTTATACTGGTGGCTTTGCGGGATCAATGCTTGGGCGAGGAGCTTGAGGAATCAAGTCATACAGAGTTCCAGACTAGGAATAGACCAAGTCTAGATATTGGGCTCAACTAATGGCTTACTCTTTAGTAACGACACTTCCCATAGCCACATCTCAAGAAATTGGAGGAAACAAGGATTTGGTAAACCAATCAACTAATAACTGATCCGGAATAGGAGCCTTAATAAGTCTTCTCTGCCTTCTCCACTCATGGATATGATCAGATATCTGGGTGGAGGTATTCTATCACAGAGAAGTTAAGAGATCAGTACCCATTTCATAACGGATGGGAAGCTGAAAATGCATAAGAAAAACAGTTGCCAATGAGCCAAAATCCACAAACGAACGTTGTGGAAGTTCAATGTACCACTTCATGGCTGTAACGGTCAAAGTTCACTGAAAGAGTCGTAAATGAACTGAATCATCCATAAGGGAGTTTAAAGAACACCATAGATGGAAATTCATGACATGGTTTTTTGGATCATCTCCCTGCTTCCCATCGAACTTTGGAATGTCTGATGGTAACTTTACCGAAATGGGAGGCCATAAGGGGTTATGTCGAATGGGGTCATTAATCATTTTGGACAAATCAGGCAAGTCCAAAGTTGCTAGGAAAGGTAACTGATGGTTGGGTTTCACATACTAGTAATACTGATATGGCATATAGTTACCAGTAGGACCATAAGTAGACTGATGTACATTTTGTTTTGAGGAAGAACTACCGAAAAATCCACCCATAGGGGGTTTATTTCCAGGATCAGGACCATTAGGGCCACCAAGGCCTCTAAGAGGAGGACCACCAAGGCTTCTAGGACCACCAAGACCATTGGGACCACCAGGAACACCAAGGCCACCAAGAGGCGTACCACCAAACCCTTTGGAACCTCTAGGAGGTAAACCTCCAGAGCCTCCAAAAGCACTAGGAGGAGGGCCACCAGACCCTCCAGGGCCATTAGAAGGAAAGCTTCGAGGCCCCCTAGGATCACTAGGACCATTAGGACTATAAGGAGGGGAGCCACCAACCCCCCAAGACCATTAGTCCCCCGAGGGGGAGGACCTATGTAAGGCGGTCCTCTGGACCTCCCGCATTATGTATAGGTATCCCCCCTATAGCCGACATGTAGGACCAATTAGGTTTCCCCCATGGCGTAAAAGTATTACTAGGATATGAAATTCTAGCATACGACATTACTGTAGGGTTGTGTGGATAATTAATATTTCCTACAGGTGTAGTATAACCATAACCCCAAGAGGATTGAGTGGTTACAGGTTCTACCCCCAAGGGCTGACCTGAACTAGATGGGGGATTAACCACATTAGTGTGGGTGGGAGGGACATAAACTATAGATTGTTCTATACTAGAGTTCTATCATTGTCTAGGTACAATTTCGATGCCAAATAATGTAGGTCATACTGGGGGTTACCCCCCGGCACTAGAAGGTGACGATGAAACAAGAATTGAAGGTGGATCCCCAAGTGCAGAAGACCTGGGAGGATTGGGAACAGACATAATATAGGAGGTGGTGGGGTTGGAATTTTGACCTGGGCTGTGTGGAGTCACTGCGCGATCTAGAATCAGTTCAATGGGTCTCATAGAATCGGCAAGTGAGTGATATCCCATAGGAACAGTTGCAAAACATGGTGGTGGTGTGCCCAATATATCATTTATTTTATTTTCAATCTCCTGTGCACAGAGAATGGCTTCATGGTATTGTCTACATTCTTCTTCATTTGGAGAAACGTCTTTAGAAAAGTTTAAACGGGTGCCAAATGAGGCAATGGCCTGTCTTATAGAGGTATCCCAAAATGGAGCATTGGGACCATAATCCGGAAGGGTAGTATCATCAACATGACCTTCTATGGGAGAATGGAACAAAGTATTTCCCCGAGAAGTTTATTGGACCAAGGGAGGCGAGTGTGAAGGATATGGTGCTCTGCTTTCTGCAACCACATCATCTCCCACATAGGAGGTGGTAGCAGTTGCTTGGTCGATAGCTTACATTGGATTTTCTCCTCAAACATGAACAAAATTGAGTGGAAAGCCACATACTCTTAAGGACTATCTTAGCTCAGCCAGTTTATACAGTTCCTATCTAACCTAGGCTCTCAAAAAACTAGAAAACACACCAAAAAATTCTCTACTCAAGATATAAGTCAAACAAGAAAACTTAAATGACAGGAGGAGTTCAGATAGTTAGGTCTCTCACCAGGATTACCAAGAAGGTGCCACTCGCAATATACCTCAAGGGTACATGCGTATTAATCTCCCCAAATGTTGTTTTCGGTGTATGGCTCCAAGAAAGACGTCCAAAGGGATTTTCTCAGATGGATAAGGTATCCTAGTGGGGTCTCCTGATATACTCAAGGTACATGGGAGCTCAAATTAGTAGTAGTTTTGTCTAATGCATAACCGTACACAAGGGGCCTTCCGATATACAATTGAGTATGCAAATTACCTTTCGATATACCTCAAGGGTATGTGAAAGGTCGTTCGATATACCAATGGTATGTGAAAGAACCACGCGAGTCCCGGGATGTAATGCGGACAAGTAACGACAGCTCCTATGCTTAACGACACCCGAACACGTCTCTAAACTATCACTCAAATTGCTATGTAAATTTTAACCTATAACTACCTTAATTTTAAAGTGGATAGTTAGGTGAATGCATGGAATTTTGACAGAAAAATTAAAACCATGCAGTATGCATATGCAAATATTTTAGTTTACCGTTCCTGGTATGCTGACCTATGGGAGGGAAAGAGAGTATTTTCTTTTGTTTCAAAACCAAAAATTTCGAAACAACAATCTTAAACTAATCAAAATCAAAGACAAGCAAAACTTTCCAAACTCATTTCTCTTTTTTGAAAGCAATCAAAAGGGGGAGAGTCTCTTTTCCTAAAAGAAAAACAAGAAGCACACTACATGCATATGCACTCTATTTTTCATTTTTTCTTAAAACAAAGATAAATCTAACTTAGAACTACAATATTTTTTATTTTGATGAGATAGTTCTAAATGCAAAAGAGACAAAAGAACATAGATAACCCGATAGCTTGTGATTCCAATCATAGATCCAATGTCTAATGCTCAATAATGATAATAACCTAATCTTAGTAAAAAACTTTTCTTTTTTAAGGAAGCAAAAAGATGTCCTCTATGAAAACAAAAAATGAAATCAAGATGCTAATCAAATGTTTTTCTTTTAGTTTATATAATAGAAATGAAAAGAGATCTCACTAACCTAAGCTTTTCAAAAAAGAAATCCTTTCACAATCACAACCAATGAGCACGAAAGTAAATGAACAATCAATAAGCCTAATCTAGCTTTTGAATTCTTTAATCAAACCAATCTTTTACCATAGAATTTCAAACCATAAGCATCAGATTCTAACACACAAGACTGGTAGTGTAGGGATGAAAGCAAATCAACTCAAGTTTTTTGCAAAAAATGAGAAAAAAGTGGTCTTGGAAAAAGGCCTTCCTGGAACAACACTACAGGGGTCTTAACAAAGTGGTTCTGAACCAGCACGCTTCTGGATAATAGGAATCAGGAAGTTGTGCCGCGTGCTGCTAACAGGGTTCATGCGGTGGCACCGCTTCTCATCAAAAACATAAGCGCAGTTCCCTGTATAGATCCAAAATAGAAAGGAGAATGACATATCAAGTTAGAAAAATATCTAATCAAGGAAAATTTTTATGGATTGACAGTAAAAAAGAGCATAAAAGGTCGAAATAATTCATATCTAGAAGTTTCAAACCAAAACTCACTGAGTCAGATGGCAGATCTGACTGAAATAGAGTTGGAGATGGAGTCTAGATTCAGACAAGAGTTCAAGAACTGAGGAAGATAAGATAAACTGATATATGTAACTATTCCCCAGTGGAGTCACCATATTTGTAACCAGGAATATTTCACCTTCCGCGAACAGAAGTTGTTCCTCTGGTCTAAAATGTTCAGATCCAGAACAAATGAGTGAACAACAAAGGATCAAGACATTCCCTGGATGTCGTAGATACCTGGAATGCTGCTTTGATAGTGAACATGTGTACCTGAAAATAGATCAAACATGAAAACACATCAAAGCTACCAGAACAGCATCTACTTATCCATGTTAGTGACTAAGGAATCTAACAACATGTACATGCGAAATTAAAACAACAATAATGTGGGACTAAAATCAGCTTTACATTAAATATGTATGGAGAATATTACAACCATTGCCTTAGTTTTGACAGACATCTCCATGAAACCAACATCTCATCCCCATAAGCTCCAACTTTTTTCTCTATGCTCTCCAATGGTTTGGACTAGGAAGTCAATTCAACAGCATAACAATACCTCTATAGTTCTCCCTCTTAACTATGAACATGAGCTTGTATTTATAAGACTCAATGGATAGGGATAGTTGAGATATTTGTGGATGAGGTGGCCTCTAAGATCCTATGATGGGGGATCTCGAGCTCAACTAACCCACAATGATATGAATAAGGGAGAACATGAGGCTCATGATCTAGAAGCCTCGAGAAACTTCTCTTTTTCCCATTTTACCTAGGGTACCGCTTTTCTTCTCTTATGATAGAGTGGTTTAGATGAAAAACACTTATGGACCAAAGGCCATAGGTGATGGCACCGCTTATGGAAAATAGGGTACATGCGGTACGAGAAAGGTACTGCTCATAGGACACAAGGAAAGCGCGGTGCTGAGTTTTTTCATGTAAGATTGACAAATAAGATAGGTTTGCACTCCAAGTGCTAGGATTAAGATAAATCATGAGATTTAAAGGTATTATCACATGGTGGTGATAGGATTTGGGTATAGTAGGCACCATGGTACATTGCCACAACTTAAAGGGTTCGATGCCCCCTACAACAGATATTTTTGAAAATATGGAAAAGTATTGTTGGTATATCCATATTCATGACATCAAGTGCAACAGAGATCCTTGCATTTTTCCTTTCCCTTCTTAATGTCTTGTAACTGAAGTGTCAAGTTTTTCAACTGTGTTTCCTCCAATGGGTGAAGCCTCTAGCTTCATGGTGATCTCCAGAGCCTCACTTTGTGTCATGATATTCTATTGTATAAGAGGTAGTCTGATATGGGTAAAAAACCCTACAATGAACCATTCCTTATGCTTAATATCACTCATCTCAAAAATGAATCTTTCCATGAGTGTCTTGAATATTTGATCAAAATCCAAAACAGTCTCATTGGGATACTGCTTAATTTCCTTCAGTTCTGTAACGTACTACGCTTCAAAATTCAGTTTTCTGAATTCTTCTATAATTCCTTTCTTGACTTCGGCCAGTGTCTTCATCGAAGTTCACATAGGAACTTGTACAAATCTAGTGCATGACCCTGCAAGGTTTTCTCCAATTGGCCCTTCTTAAAATCATCGTTCATAGGTTGTCTTACAGTCTATACTGCTTCACATAGGAACGAATATTGTTCTAGATCCTCAATCTCGTTCCCATGGAACAAGGGTAACTTCACCTTGTCACTAGCCATTCTTGTCCTTCTTCCTATAGATGTTGATCTACTGATACTATTAGAGTGCTCTTGGAATGTCACACATGTGGGTTTTTTACTTGCGTTCCTTCTTGATTGCAACATAGTACAAAGGTGTGGGTATGCTGCTGCCAGGGATTGATATTACCTCTACCATGGGCATAGTCTGGGTATGGTCATCCTCGTTGTCATTGTGGGGTCGCTTCATCCCATGTGGTCTTCCTTCGCAGTATTCTATTTCAATTGCAGTAGGACCTTCTCCTGTCCTATGCCTCTTCTCGTGTCGAAACCTTCCTCCTCCTCTCGTAATATAACTTTATTCCTCAACTTCCCTCTCAATATCATCGTAACTTGCACCCATCTACCATGTATCATTCCATTCGTCTCCCCCCTTCTTTGCAGTATCCACAACCCCCACACACCAGAGTTCTACTAGTCGAGGTGCATATGCCTTGTTCATAGACAAGCATCTTAGTTGACAATTGCAATGACAACACAGACCTACCTTTTAGTATGTTGAGTAATTCCCTTCTTGCTTCGTTGTAGGACTTAATAGTATCGATCGCAAAATTGGTGATATATCCTTCTAATATGATTTCCAACCATAATTCAACAGCCCACGACACTTTGTTATCAGTTTCTTGCAACTCTTGGATCAATTCTTGGGTCCAAGATGTTGGCTCACATCCTTGGAAATTGTTCTTACGATAGGTAAACCGTGTAAACCACTCGTACAAGATGATCAATAATTCAAAGAAAAAGTACTCGTGTGGACCGTCATGTATGTATATTTCCCACCACTTATTTGTCATTAGTCTAGGGTTCTGATTTTCTGTCTCAGCAAATTCACGCAGCTTCTCATTAAACCAGTCTTGAATTTCCAGTTTCATCGGATGCCACAACAAGTACTCCCTTCAGTTGAAAAAATGTCCCAGAAATAGAACCATTTTTTGGCACAAACCCAACCAACAAACCCTTAGTCTACAGGGGTTCCCACTCTGTCAACAACCAGACCACTGTGATCTCCCTGAGCACCGAACCAGACATGTTTTACCCTATCTAGCAACACCCACGAAGCAGATGAAGTCTCTCCCGAGATGTTGAAGGGATATATGAGGGAACCAAGTTTCCACATAATAGGAAGGGACAGTGTGGTATCGATCTTAACAACTAAACACAACATTAACATATTTGATTACATAAGCATAAACATAATCATTCATCATTATTCTTCATCAGATCGCATCATTCTATTACAAATGCAGTAAAAATACTAATGCATAAACATATCTAGTAAAATAACATCATCTAAAGAAGGAAAACATCACATCATAGATCAATGTCGCACATTAATTTAACATTCATCATAGAGTCGTAGAAAACAATAAAACAGTAAAAGAAAAAGATAGTAGTTCAAATTAACTTCTTCATTGTCATATTACTTCTAATAAAAAATGATAGTTCACAAATCAACTAATATTTTTCAAATAGTGAGTGTCCAAATCTATTTAACACTTGCACTCTACTTCTACTTATAGGGTTGTGCCTTTACATTCAAGGTCCACTTAGACAACTTCTAACTAATTATTAACTGATTTTACAAAATGATGACCAATATCCAAAAAATATGGTCCAAAACAACAAAATTTGACACAAAATATAAAATATATTCTAATCTCCACTTTGTGTGCTAATCTTCCTCATGTGTGGTGTCTTTTGAGCTTGTGCAGCATCCGTGATGCTGTGCAACTAGTGTATCCAAAACCCCTGCTAATAGGAAGAACCATCAAAGGAAGGAATAGTTACTTTTCCCATGGTATAATTTAATTCCTAATTAAGAGGAGGTGCCCTATTCTCACTTCCTCCTTGCTTAAACTGAAGAGAGGCCCTAATGAACTGATCGAAAGGTAGGAACTTCCTACATTCATCACTAACTTGATGCCATTAATTTGATACTTCCTTCATATCATAAGTAGTGTAAGGGACCTATTTGGACTCTAAAAAATTAGGAATTATAGGTCCGGTCTAATTCTTGAATTCATGGGGTCATTTATGAGGTCCATTCTTTGAAAAAATAGATTCCACATATGCCTTCTTCTCATCATGAGGTGTACTATTACTACTCCTAGGTGTTGACTTTCCCCCAAGTTGGCTAGCCAACAATTCGAACCCTTTCATAAAATGTTTGGTCATATTTTCAAGGGTTTTATTCATGAATTTTTTAAGGTCCTCATTATATTCCTTATCCCCCATATCTATAAATTTTATTTTTTTCCTAATCTCCTCGTGCCTAGAATTAACTTCTTCACCCTCTTGTCTCTCACTGTTAATGTCTCTAGTATCAGTTTCTAATGAAGGGATATCATGATTAGGAAACATGAATAAAGAACTCCAAAAGGTGCTAATATCATGCTTTTATACCACTGTAATGACCCAAGATGAAAATTCCAAGCAAAGGCACAATTTGGGTAAAAATTGTATTGATTTGTCTTGACTCTAGGGGCTTCGAATGGCATAAGAGGGTCTAGAATTTGGTAGAGAATGATATAGTCAGTATTAGTACCACTAAATGGACTCTATTGTGAATTTATAAAATTTTATATACATCTGTAACTCTATTTTTGGTCATTGGAAAAAAATGGCAAAATCACTAGTAAATTGTGATTGAATCCCCCCTAGGGTGTGAGCATAAATGGATTCCCAACTCATGTGCGACCCTAAAAATTTGAAAAATAGATTATGGGGTATGATATTAGACTTAATTTACTGTCATTATTTGTATAAATACTTTCTAGAAATAAATTTATAAATATTCACATTCAAATGCATATTTTCAGTGCTATTGCTTAAGGGAAATGATAGTGATAACTTAACTTCAACTCATAAAATGAACATGAAATGTTTCAGAAAAGAGGATTATCATTATATACCATAAGAAACACATAAATATCCTACTTTAAATCATTCAAAATCATACCATCCCCTCAGCGCAAATCATATACACAACTCCTTTTGTTCGGGTACACATGGTATTCCCAAAATACCGAACACCTAGAGCAGCCACTCACACAAACAAGTAACATATCAACACACTGATGTTTTTTGTTATTAAAAAACTCAAGAGGGAAAAATTCCATGGCCCCATCCAAATACTACCCGGAGCATTTTATTATGCAAAATAAATAAATTTACAAATGAGCTTCTCATAATCGATCAACTAGCCAAGGACCCTCCATTCTCTTTAAATAGAGATCATGGACCAATCGGGTGTTAAGCCACAGATCAAGGGTAGGTATGATCTAAGAGAAGTTGAACTGTCAAATCACTCTATGTCTAGAACATATCTTTACCATCGTATTAAATATTTACAAATGCATACTAATGCATACTAAAGAAACACACTTTACCTAACAGATCTATTACACAAGTTGATCTTAACTAACTCCTAAGTGTCTAAATATCCTAACATACCCCCTTAAGAACAAATTGGGATAATTTTTATACCAAAATATTTTCACCCTCATGTTATGAGATAGGTATCCCCTTGACTGCTCCAATCCCTCAGAGTTTCCCTAGAGAAATGAAGGAATAAATGAACCCCTTGCAATTTTTCCCTCTTTTGAGTTGGTAACTCACTTTCCCCATTGATCAAAAGTGTTACCCAAGAATCAAAGAGCTAGAACCACTCTAGATACATGAGAGAAGAGAGGTACCATCGCTCTTTCCCTTACTGACAAAGGCGGTGCCCCCTTATCACCACCTATTTGCTTCTTTGGAAAAGTGGTGCTATATTTTTGAAGCCAAAAAGAGAAGCTTCGAGAGGATTCTTGAAGCTTGTCTATGTGGAGACTCATCCCTATGATTTAGGACCAAATGGAGCTCAATATCATCCCTTTTAGGATCTAATATCCACCTCACCCATGAGATCCTCAACCATACTTATCCTCCCATGCCTTTAAATACTAGCTCATCCCCCATGGGTCTGAGGAGGAAGAATTGTGTTCCATACCCAAACTCTGTCAAAATAATTCTTGAGTCTTTGGAGGAAAGGTGTAGTTAGAGGCAAGGAGCCATTGGAAGGAACTCTCAACACCAAGGCTTAATTGGTTGTAGTCTCTCCAATCATTCATTAATAAAGAATGTATTTTCTTTCCCATATTTACTATTTCATGTGTTTATATTGCTTGATTCCTTGGTCACAGGCATAGATTTAGTTGATTATATTGTATGATATCATGTTTTCTTTGTTGTCTTCCATCCTTTATAGGTTATTCTGCGAGGATAGTGAGGAAAACCTTTTAGAGAAGCATCATGGCATTCCATTCAAGTGATTTACTAGATCTAGGGAGATTCTAGCATTCTGTGTCTTTGTTTTGTTCTAGATCTGAACCATTCAGATTAGGGAGCCAGCTCTTGTCTGCAGGAGGTCTATATTTCCAGCTAACAAAAGTGGTGACCTCACTGGGGATTGACATTGAATTCTAGATCATTGGTAATTTGAAACCTCCACCTTCATTTTCAATTTCTAGATTTACTTTTCCATGCATAAATCTGTAGATTTGCTTTGAATGTGATTGTTTTGCCTCTGTTTTCCTTTGGATCTTCATATTATTGGTTCAATGGGTTTTTTGGTGATTGTTTGGGTTCATTTTTCAGTCTATAACTTCCTTTTCTATTGCTTTTTTATTTTCAAATCGCCATCTTGGGCACTGCTCTGGAGTTGTGTTATAAGTGCGGTTTTGGAGTTGTCACTGCTCTTCCTCTGTGGTAAAGAAGTGGTGCCACCGCGCTTTCTCTGTGTACAAGAAGCAGTGCTCAACCTGGTAATGCCCTGGTGTGAACCTACAGTAAGCAGTGCCACTGCTATGTTCCTTGTGCAAGAAGCAGTGCTCAGGATGGTAACGCCCTGTTCAGCACTTGTAGAAGCGATGCCAGGTATTCTTGTTAGCCATGTTTGGTATTTGATTCTTAAATGATTCTTATGGTATCTGAGATGCATGATTCATATTGTTACAGTTGTTTTCTGAACTCTGCAATTCATTTTTGAATAGAAAACTCAATCAAAAATAAATAAAAAAACAAAAAAAAGAGCCCCCTTGAGCGTGTATGAATCCATAGTTATTTTCAAGACTTTTGATTGATGTTGGTCTTTTAAAGCTTCAGAGTTGGATTTGAATAGAACTTGGTTTTATTAGATCTTTGATTTCTGTCTTCTTTGATAGAACAAGAAAAGATTCATTTCAGTTTTTCTTCATTTGTTATACATGGTTTTTGTATGTTTTTTCCTTTTTTCATAAAGTTGTGGAAACATGCATATGAAAGTTATTGTATGATTTGGTGATTATTTCATTTGATCTTTAGTTGAAAAATATGAACACTTTTGTATAAAGTTGTAACAATCCTTTCTTGCTTTGCATTAGAGGTCTCACTTCTTTTTCAGTTTAAAAGAGAAGCTTTTGTTTGTTTCAGTTAGGAATGGATCATATTAGCAATTTTTTTCATTGTTGTATGGTATTTACTCTATGTTTCAAATAAATTGAACCTCTCTCTCCCTCTCTTAGGTAGAATTTCATTGAAGAGGAAAACTTGCATTATCATATAGATTAGTGTGCATCTTCTTTAATTTCAAGTTTTCACTCCATGGTTCCACCTAAACACATAAGATAAAATTAAGCGCTAGCTTAGGTTTAAAATTTTTAAAAATTTGTGTGATAGGTTAGAGACTTGTGCAGGCATCGTTAAACATAGGAGATGTCGTTATTTGTTCGTACTACAACCCGGGACTTGCGCGGTTCTTCCACGTATCGTTAGTATATCGAACGTCCTTTCACGTACCCTTGAGGTATATAGAAAGGTACTTCACATAATCGACTGTATATAGGAATGCCCCTTGTGAATGGTTGTGCATTAGACAACAATACTAACGATTTGAGCTCCCATGTACCTTATGTATATCGGGAGACCCCACTAGGATACCCTATCCATCTGAGTTATCCTTTTAGCCTGTCCTGTGAGGTTCCTGACTCTTATCCTCTCATTTCACATGTTTGATTGTTGCTTTTAGTTTGAGTAGCACTTGTTATCTGTACTGTTATGATTTTTCACAAGAGAGAGATATTTTTGTTACATAGTTATGGCTTCACCTTCTGGGACTACCAACCAAGAGACTCCTTTACCAAGCATGTCTTTTGTGTTCCCTCCATATGGGGATGTTGGTCCTCCTCTCATGGCTACATTAAGCCAAGATGGATTGACTATTGGATTACATGTTTGTTTATTCTCCATTCTAGTTACCCATGTACACCAGTTGCTTTTGATCCTAATTATTCATTGCAAGAGCATCAACCTCATGTTAATCCCTCTCCTTCTTCACCAGATGTGTCTTCTCCCGTTTCTACCTCTTCGCCTATTGAAAGTTGTAGTACTAGTAGTCAGGTGGATAAGAATAAGAAGAAAAGGAATATTAATAAGAAGAAAAACAAACAAAAAACCAAGTCTCAACCAATCACTCCTCCCAATGCGGACAGTGTTGATCTGCACACCCAAAGACCGCGTAAACCCAAATTCCCTTGTAGGCTTTGCAAGGGTGATCACCTTCTGAAATATTGTCATGGTATGTCCCTAGTTTTAGAAGAGTGGTCTAAGGTTTCTTAGTAAGATATGTCATCAACCTCTGGTCATCATACTAATGAACCCCCCTCAACCAATGACTCTATGGTTAAGAGTCGTAAGGGTAAAGTCAGCAATACTTGCTTGCTTTGTAAGGACATGCACTTTACTTATATTTGTCCTCTCATGGATGAAGATTCTAAGTTGTTGGAAGATATTATTGTTTCTTGTCAACGGCTTCCAACAGGTTATCGTAAGTTGTCTCTTGAACCCCCATTGTTTGATAAAGTGGTCGATCCAAGTCCATCCTTAGTTGATCCCACTCTTCTTTTGAAGAGTGAAGTTGAAGTGGTCGAGTTGACATCATCTCCACCCGATCCCACTCTTTTGTCAAAGAGTGTTAAGACTAAAGTAGTCTCATTGACCAAATATTCATCTCGTTCTTCTCTTCCAGTAGAGAATGAATCGAAACCTGCTGAAGTTTTCATGATTCGTTTTGATTGTTCTAGACAAGAGGAAATTTTGTCTGTTTCGACAGAACCCTCTATGAGTAGTGAGGTTATTTCCTTTGACTGGAGTAACCTAACAGAGTCTCGTCTTCATTTGAGTGTTCCTTTCTAGATAGTTGTGAATTTTACTGCTAGGTGGATTCTTTGCACTATTGTTGATGAAGGGGCTTCTATTAGTATTCTATCCTCAACTGCTTGGCAAGATTTAGGATATCCTTAGCTTATGCCATCCACTGATCAGATACTGGCTTTTAATCGAAGACCTACTTCACCTTTAGGGACCCTTGCTTACTTTCCTATTACATTAGGAGGGAAAACTGTCTGTATTGATGTTATGGTGGTCCAAGGTCCTTTAGATTTCAATCTGCTCCTTGGACGTGATTATGTTTATGCCATGAAGGCTATTGTGTCCACACTCTTTAGAGTTATGCATTTTCCCCATGATGGGAAGATTGTGACCACTGATCAATTTTCTTTTGTTACACCTAACCATCACATTACTCCTAGTAATCAGACTGCCCTGAATGTGCTGCATGTTCTTGTGGTTCCTTCCCCTTCTTCTATTTAGATTCTTCCCATCATAGGTAAAATTGGGGGCATGGCTCTAGACTATGGACATCATAATGGAGCTAAGCTTCTATATTTTATGAAATAAGGGAAACCTACCAACCTCTGGATATCATGTTTGGTAGGAGCAGGTTTTAGAGCATAGTTTACTTTTGGTTTCAAGCTCATTAAAAAATAAAAGCACTCCTTAAGCATAGTTTACCCTTTTGGTTTCAAGCTTGCATAAAAATGAAACCATGTTCTGAGCAAAGTTCCCATTCTATGTCAAGCTTGTTAAAAAATGAAATGGATCTCCTCAAGCATAGTTTACCTTTTGGTTTCAAGCTTGCATAAAAATGAAATCATTCTTGAGCAAAGTTCCCATTCTATGTCAAGCTCGTTAAAAAATGAAATAGTTCTCCTCAAGCATAGTTTACCTTTTGGTTTCAAGCTTGCATAAAAATGAAATCATTACTAAGCATAGTTCCTTTTCTATTTCAAGCTCGTTAAAAAATGAAGTAGGTTTCCTTAAGCATAGTTTACCTTTTGGTTTCAAGCTTGCATAAAAATGAAATCATTCTTGAGCATAGTTCATTTTCTGTTTCAAGCTCGTTAAAAAATGAAGTAAGTTTCCTTAAGCATAGTTTACCTTTTGGTTTCAAGCTTGCATAAAAATGGAATCATTCTTGAGCATAGTTCATTTTCTATTTTAAGCTCATTAAAAAATGAAGTAGGTTTCCTTAAGCATAGTTTACCTTTTTGTTTCAAGCTTGCATAAAAATGAAACCATGTTCCAAGCATAGTTACCTTCTATTTCAAGCTCGTGTAAAAATGAAACAGATCCCCTTCCCATGATTTGAGACTTCCCTTTAGTGTTAGAACTCGAACATTCTTTTCACCTACCTGATTCTCATTCTTCCTACCCCCATTGTGAACATTTTCACATTAGTAGCGAGGTTTTTAGGTTGGGTATGGAAGAAGAATTGTTAGATGAAAAGAAGCTTGGGGGGCATGTCGAGCCCCTAGCAACCATGTTATGGGTAGGCTTTACTAGAAATCATGTTGGGGGAAACATTCCAACCTCTGTATATCATGTTAATGGGATTTTTCAAGCATAGTTTACCCATTGGTTTCAAGATTGCATAAAAATGAAACCAATTCCTGAGCATTCTTTCAACTGATCTTCAAGCTCGTTAAAAACAGTAAGATGGTGTTGAGCTTACTTTTCATTTTTCGTGCTCTGGTTAAAACATGAAAAGTGGTTTGAGCTTAGTTTGTTACTTTTTCGTGCTTTGGATTCAAACATGAAAAAGGTTAATAGAGTCTTATTTAAACTCTTTTCGGACTCTTAAAATGTGAAAATATTGTCAAGTACTTGTCTTGTTCATACTCATAAAAGTATTTGAAGAGTCGTCTCTCTGAAGGTAGGTTATCTCTTTTTCGGTTCGAATAGGCTATTTATGAAAAAGGAACACTCCAGCCAATCATGAATAGAAGAGTTCTCTAAGGTATGATTTTACACTTTTTTGGGCCTTAGGGACTAAATCATATGAAAAAGGACCCCTTTGGATTCTTCTTCCATAATCGTTCAGACTCTCTAAACATGAACGATATCGAGTTTTATTTCATTGGACTAATTAAATTAAACATTGCGAGACCCTTTTTGGGGAATGAACCCCTCCTCTCTCAAGTTCATAAAACATATGAGTTTGGACTTGTCTTCGGACGAGCTATAACAAGTGTTTGTTACCCTCTTTGAACTTGTAAAAATGAAAAGAGGAACTCATCAATTATGATCGGTAAATTAAGGGATAGGGAAAAATTTTTGCAATAATGGCATTTTTTTTTCGTTACCATTGAACATGGCACTTGTCTGCATATCATTTCAGTCAATTGGGTATTCAGCTGATCTCCATGATGATCCACTTTTATGAGTCATGCCACTCCTTTGAGTCTTTCAAAAGAATGCATTGTCCACTGTCACATTGTGTGTTTTTTTGGTCTAGTCATGCTGCCAAGTCTTTTGTCATGCCCCCTGATGTTCAAAGGGAAGTTGAAGAGGTTTTACCCCTATGGTCAAAACAGCCTCTGTGTCAGTACTTTTGAGTCAGTCGTATGGTTACCTTATTTGCATCATTCCAGAACTATGTTTCAAGTTTCGTGTCATCTATGTGGGACTCATCATGGGCCTCCTTCGATGAGACTATTCCCATCGACATCATCTCATTATCCGAGAAATATTTTTAGAAACAAAAACTTAGTACCTTGAGATCTATATGCATTAATGACAGATTCTCTCGCTTTCGACAAAGGTTCTCATCATTTACCTTTGATTGAAATATTCAACTAAGTGTTCAAGATTAAATCATCTATTAACACGTAGTAGATTGTACTAGGGTACCTTGGGAATAATTGACATTAATGGTGATCTCCCTCACACTTGTTAATGGTTCACATCATTGATCAGTAATCAAGTGGTTTCTACCATGTTCAACTTCATATCATTGTAATCACATGGATAGAATCATACTTTGTGGAAGATGAGATAAATACCTCGGGTATTTGTTAAGTGTTTATTTCTTTCCCCACATTGTGATGGATTTTTGTATGAGTCCTAGCATGGATCCACATTTGTATGTCTGGTAGCTATGTCCAAATTTGAGTATTCTTCGCATGGATCTATGCTGTATTTTAGTAGCCATGACTTTTTTGTATCTCATATAGATTTTTGTTGTATTGGTCTACAGCCATGTTGTGAGTCATTTGGGACATGTATCAAAATGCGTTGTAAACAGTTGGTAATGTTTGAGAAGTTCCAACCTTTGGACCTTTGCCTCAACACTATACCTTGTTCTTTCAAAGTATATTGCCTATCATTTTCCTCTAGCCATTATACTTTGGGGGGCATATTTGTTATACTGAAATCTCATCACCCTCATGTTATGAGATAGGTATCCACTTGAATTCTCCAATCCCTCAGAGTTTCCCTAGAGAAATGAAGTAATACATCAACCCCTTGCAATTTTTCCCTCTTTTGAGCTGGTAATGCTCTTTCGCCATTGATCAAAAGAGTTACCCAAGAAGCAAAGAGCTAGCACCACTCCAGATACATGAGAGAAGAGAGGTGCCACCAATATTTCCCTTACTAAAAAAAGCAGTGCCCCCTTATCACCACCTATTTTCTTCTTTGGAAAAGCGGTGCTAGAGTTTTGAAGGAAAAAAGAGAAGCTTCGAGAGGATTCTCGAAGCTTTTCTATGTGGAGTGTCATCCCTATGATTTAGGATTAGCTGGATCTCGAGATCCTACCTTTTAGGATCTAATATCCACCTAACCCATGATATCCTCAACCATACTTATCCTCCAATGTAATTAAATACTAGCTCATCCCCCATGGGTCAGAGGAGGAATAATTGTGTTCCATACCCAAACTATCTCAAAATCATTCTTGAGTCTTTGGAGGCAAGGCGTAGTTAGAGGCAAGGATCCATTGGAAGGAAATCTCAACACCAAGGCTTATTTGGTTGTAGTCTCTCCAATAATTCATTAATAAAGAATGTCTTTTCTTTCCCATATTTACTGTTTCATGTGTTTATATTGATTGATTCTTTGGTCATAAGCAAAGATTTAGTTGATTATATTGTATGCTATCATGTTTTCTTTGTTGTCTTCCATCTTTTATAGGTTATTCTGTGATGATAGTGAGGAAAAACTTTTAGAAAAGAATCATAGAATTCCATTCAAGTGATTAACCAGATCTAGGGAGAGTCTAGCATTCTGTGTCTGTGTTTTGTTCTAGATTTGAACCATTCAGACTAGGGAACCATATCTTTTCCACAGGAGGTGTGTATTTCTAGCTAAAAATAGGATTGAAGGGTTTACAAAAGTGACACTATTAGGAGAAGGAAGGAGGCATTAGAGCCTATCCCCCCTTAAATGAAAAATTCTTGAACTCCTAACATAGATTGAAGTTTAGAAAAGTTCAGTTCTATAAGAGACTTGGTGAAGATGTTTGCAAATTGATCATCTATAGGGAAATAGAGCACTTAGAGAACATGATCATGAAAAATATGTCTGATGAAGTTCATATGTAGCTCAATATGTTTGCTGCATTGATGTAGAACTAGATATTTGGCAAGATTGATGGCACTTTTATTGTCGTACCAAAGTGGATTAGGTTGTTGCTACTCGAATCCAAACTCTGATAGGATCTGTCGAAGCCATAAATATTTCTGACTTGCATTAACTATGACTCAATACTCTACTTCTACTGAAAAAATAGAAAGAGATTGTTGTTCCTTACAATCCCAAGTGATAGGTCAAAATCCCAGACTGAAAACATAACTTACAGTAGACTTTTGATTATCAGGATCACCGGCCCAATCTGAATCAGTGAAACCAACCAACAAAGGTGTCTCCCTGTAATATAATAAATCCCAAACTAAATTGTACCTTGAATGTATCGAAGTATTCTTTTTTCTTCTTTCTAGTGACTTTCATGAGGTGTTTTCATATAACGGGAAACATGACCAACGTCAAAGGAAAGGCCAGGATAGGATTAAGTCAAGTATAACATACTACCAACAAGTTGATGATACAAGGTGGCATCTGCCATCTACTTCGAGGGAAGTACAAGTGTCAGAATGTTTGACTCCAGACTGTAAGGGAAAAGGGGTTGGTTTACAATCTTCATGTGAAAGCGACAAAGAAGGTCATAAGCATACTTAGACTGGGAAATAAAGATTCCTTCTTTGGTTTGCAATACTTGGAGACCATGAAAATAATGCAAATGTCCTAAGTCTGACATTTCAAAATTTTCCTTAAGACTGGATTTCACATGGGTTAAAATATTAGGGTCACTACCAGTAAGGATAAGATCATCAACATAAAGAACAAGTATGATGAGATGGTTTCCTACTTTCTTGGTATAGACATTGGGGTCAAAATGGCANACTAGTCTCAAGGAGGAAGCTATCCATTTTGGCATACCAAGATCTAGGAGACCCATGTAAATTTCTTCCTGTAAATCACCATGTAAGAATGCAGACTTGACATCCAGTTGATGGAATTCCTAGTTATGTAAGGTTGCAAGGGTGTTGGAGTAGGGTCCCGCAGCTACAGGAGAAGCTGCCATTTTGGCGGATAGACAATTTTGGCAAAGATATAAGAGATAAGGTAAAGCTACGACGCTGTAGCATGTTTCTAGCTACAGATCAGAGCTAGAAACTGTGACTATCAAGATAGAGAAGTCAAAGAAGACACCAATACCTCAGCGACCGAGATGAGAGAGTTCACCCACTGCATTCAAGGAAGCGACGAAAGACAGGAGGGCTCAGCTACCCTCATAAAGGAAAAAGGGCAACGAGGCCAAGGTATTGAAGATGAAGGATAGAAAGGGAAGCGGCGCCCAGTACCCATGGTCAGCGCCGGGAAGCATGGAAGACTGCAGAGAGCAGTGGTGTGACGAAAAGCAGCTACTCCAAGTACACATACGCCGACTGTCACTATTTAGGGTTTTGGGTTACTGTTGGGATAGGCCCATAGTGTTGTAATGGTGAGACCTTCGGGCCGCCTATAAAGGGATGTATTTTGTATTGTAAAAGGTTAGCCAGTCGGCCACTGGGTCATTTAGCTAGTCAGACAATTAGACAGTCAGTTGATCTATTAGCTCATAGACACTCGTGCACTGGTTCTGTATTCAGTCTGTAGTATCTTACTGTAACCAGCAGCTGGCTCATATAAGCATGTATGTAAGAAAAAGAAAAATAAAACGCTGAAGTTTATTTTTTACAGGTGAGGCGGTGTGACATCGCAGTAAGGCGATGATTCCTTGTGCCACATATCTAGTTTTGAAAAAGGATAGAGGGCCAGTCAATTCTCCTTTTGACAGATAGTTAATGAAGAAATGACCGGTATACCTTACCGTAGATTTGGCAACAGCATAATAAATTTTCCAGATTTAGTAAATCTTCGACGAGACCGGTGCCTGCACACAGGTTTCGAGGGAAATTTGATCAGATTTCAGCATTTAATGAGGATTGAAATGATGGGTGTGGTCTCATCCATGCAATTAATACCACCGACAGGTTCAGCCTAGATGATCGTTGCGTTTGGGATCATAGCCTTCAGCATAAAAGAAGAGATCATTCAAACAGGACGGTTACTTTTGCAAGATCTGAGAGATATAGAGTAAGTTGTTAAGTTTTCCCTATTCAGAGCTAATTTCGTTATAGAGTGCTATGATTTCCCTATTTCGCAGCCATTTCCAATCTAGAGTATTGCACCGAGTGGGTTCTATCCGAGGAGGAACCTTTAGAAGACATTGTGAGATGATTCGAGCATGGAGCCTTGTGTCCGCTATGGCGACACCACCCAAGAGTATGAAAACAAGTTCGTCACAGGCCAGACAGCTACCAAGGATGAGGAGTCAAGCTCAGACAGTAGACGAGTCCAACCTAGAACAGCGAAAAAGGAAAAGGAGGAAAGTAAAAGTGAGAAATAGAAAGATAAGGCCAACTCGGATGGTTGTGCACATGGAGTTTCCCAAAAGATATCATGGAAAGGAAAAAGGACCAAGAAACAAGCATCCGAGACGCAGAAAAACAAAAGGAAAAAGGAAAGGAACGAAGGTTCTCAGAATGGAATTCAATGCCTATATAGTTTGTACGAAAGGATCCAGACTGAATGAAATGTTTGAGAAGGCTAGAAGATACAGATTTTCCTTGTGATAAAAGTTATAACCCAGATAAAGAGGAAAGGATATCTATGGAAGACTTCTCAAAACCTGAAGATCCTTAAAAGGTCTCACAAGCGACAAGAGTGAGAGGATGACAATAAGGGAAGGAAATATAAGAGAGACCAATGAACTAAGTTCTAGAAACTATGGAGAAAGAAGTCGCAGGACTTTGGCAGAAACTTAAAAAGACTTCGCAGGAAGCCAAGGAGAAGCTACAGCAGGAGAAGCCCACTGTTAGTGGCTCGAGGATGAGCCACAAGTAAGTGTTAGGGGACTATTGGAGTAGGGTCCTGTAGGTACATGAGAAGCTGCCATTTTGGTGGATAGATAGTTTTGGCAAAGATATAAGAGATAAGGTAAAGCTACGACGCTGTAGCATGTTTCTAGCTGTAGATCAGAGCCAGAAACTGTGACTATCAGGACAGAGAAGTCAAAGAAGACACCAGTAACTCAATGGTTGAGAAGAGAGAATTCACCCACTGCATTCAAGGCATCAATGGAAGACAGGAGGGCTTAGCTACCCTCATAAAGGAAAAAGGGAAATGAGGCCAAGGTATTGAAGACGAAGGACAGAAAGGGAAGTGGCACCCAGTACCCATGGTCAGCACCAAGAAGCATGGAAGACTATAGAGAGCAGTGGTGTGACAGAAAGAGGCTACTCCAAGTACACATACGCTGACTATCACTAATTAGGGTTTTGGGTTACTGTTGGGACAAGCCCACAGTGTTGTAATGGCGAGACATTCGGGCCGCCTATAAAGGGATGTATTTTGTATTGTAGAAGGTTAGCCAGTCAGCCACTGGGTCATTTAGCTAGTCAGAAAATTAGAGAGTCAGTTGTTCTGTTAGCTCATAGACACTCGTGCGCTGGTTCTTTATTCAGTCTGTAGTATCTTATTGTAACCGACAGCTGGCTCATAGAAGCATGTATGTAACAATCTGCAGTGATTGACAGAGAGAGAGAGAGAGAGAGAGAGAGAGAGAGAGAGAGAGAGAGAGAGAATATTGTAAGAAGTCAATATAGATAAAGAGAAGAGATCTAGGAGAGAAGGGCTCCTGGAAGTGAGTGCGGAGTTACCCAGAAGATCTCTAGCTGCACAACAGGTTGCAGCAGAACTGTGTACTCTCTCAAGATATAACAAACATAGTTTTGTGGACGTAGCTTCTACCCTGGAAGTGAACCACGTAAAACCAGTGTGTTATGTGATTATTTCATGTGATTGTGCTTTACTTAGTTGATAGCTGTTATCTGTTACATGAATGTTGCATATCAGTTAGTAAATGTCTGTATGTCTCATTTAGTTATAGCATTATTGAAGGTTAAAGGTGGATTTACATGTATCAGGCATCTGCATATGATTTTATCAGTGCTTGTTTCACACAGTAATAAGTCATTCTGTTAAAGTGTTTCCAGTATACTTATTCGAACAGTAAGTATAGTTGAGGTAGAGTGTGTTGAACTGTGGAAGTTCACATCAGAGTGTTTAATATCTTGTTGAAAGTTAGGCAAGTCATTTCACCCAGTGAGATAACCTTTGGACCATGAGGGTCGCAGTGGGTCATACTATAGAAGATATCGCATTGACAATAGGCGATATCGCACCGTCAGAAAAGCTGCGGTGTGAGATAGCGCAGATCACGGGTTACACGAAAGAGAGAGTTGTGCATCGCCAGAGTCGCTGCAATGTGATAGGAGTCCTTCCCCCATCAGAACCCGCGAGGAAGAGAGACTACGCATCGCGGAGAGAGACCTTGCTGGCTAAGAAGAGCTGCGAGACCCCAGGATGCTACAGAACCTGGTTGAAGACACTTGAGTCTTTGGCCAACCCATTAGAATCACTTCGGGTGAGACTTTAGGCCACTCCGTGTTCTATCACTGAAAGGGCCACTGAGCTAGGGGTGTTGTTGGTACATTACAGTAAACCCGGGTCTGCCCAATAACCAACAAAGGGAAAGAGAAAGGTAGATGGAGTTCATTTTTGCTACAGGAGCAAAGGTTTTTATTCTAGTCAATCCCTTCAAATTGGGAAAAAAATTTGGAAACAAACCTTGCTAGTAAGTCTTTCAACACTTCCATATGATGCATACTTAGTTCTATAGACCCATTTACATCTGACAAGTTTTCTTCCTTTTGGAAAAGGTACAAGATCCCAAATATTGTTCACCACTAAGGAACGATATTTTTCATCCATATGTGCATCCCAATATGGATTTCCTGAATCTTATGGAAAAGTTTTCGGATCATGATTCTCTGAAACTTGAGCCAAAAGAGAAGAGACTAGAAGAAAATGAGAATGTGTTCGATGTTGATCTCTAGGATCATCAGCAAGATCACCACCTGCTTCACATGTTGAGCGGACCCATCGAGGAAGCAATGGTTTTGGTGCAACTGGAGGAATACGAGCAGGAAGAGGTGGATTTTCATGCTCACTTTCATCATCACAATGTGGAGTTGCAAATTTTTCAAGGAAGTTGGAAGTAGAAGAAGGCACAATCATCAAATCAGGATCACAAGCCAAAGATGGCACAACCGCTGAATTAGGCTTGTAGGCTAAGAGATTTTCATCAAATTTAACATCTCTTCTAATGATTATATCATGAGAATGTGGGTGAAGAAGTATATAACCCTTTACATCTTCAAAATATCCAACAAATATGCACTTTTCACTTTTAGGCTATAATGCTTTTCATTTTTCATCCGGAATGTGAGCCCATGCTTCACTACCAAACACACGGAAGTGATTTACATCTGGTTTAGTTTTACTCCATCCTTCTTCTGGTGTTATACCTTGAAAATGTTTAGTGGGGGTGTGATTAACTATGTAATTTTCACAATTTATGGATTTAGCCCAAAATTGAAGACTTAGTCCCTTAGATTAGATCATACAATTAGCCATTTGTTTTAAAATGTGATTCTTCCATTCAGCCACACCATTTTGTTGTGCTGTATATGGAACAATGTGTTGTTGTGGGATTCCTTGTTCAATGAAAAAAGTAGTGAAATTTTTGTTAACATATTCTCCTCCATTGTCAGATCTTAACTTTATAATTTGATGACCAAATTGTTTTTCAACAAGGGCCTTGTAGGCCAAGAACATGTTGATACTTCGCTCTTAATTTTTAGGAAATAAACCCAAGTGCATCTAGAGTAATCATCAATGAAAGTTAATAAATATTTGAAACTAGAAAAGGAAGCAGATGGAAGAGGACCACACAAGTCAATATGCACAAGCTCCAAGGCAACCAGGGCATGCCAAGAGGCACGTTTGTCAAAACTATCCCGATGATGTTTTTCGAGTACACAACCGAAACAAACACCATCCCTACAAGACACCATCGGAAGACCTGCCACCATATTGTATTTACATAGTTGTTGCAATGAGCGATAATTTAAGTGACCAAATCGCTCATTCCAAAGTTTGCTAAATTTATCACTATGAGCAACAAAAAATGAAGGACATGGACATGTTGAGGATCATTAAAATACTTGATTAATGATCCTCAACATCCTCCATATGATATTTCCATGAAAAATAGTTAGAATTGGTAAGTAGAATATCATAAGGGGCATCCATATTGTAAAATAATGGCTAAAAAAATAGACACTAACTATCTGGATGTAAAGAGATCGAAAAATCAGGCTGTTTGAAAAAAAATGACACTGAAAACTGATTATGTATTATGAAGTTATAATTGATCAAAGAAAATGTTGAAGATATCTATTATAGTGGACTTTACCACACCAGATGAATCACACTTGTATGGCCTTCCCATGTCCCTCTGCAGACTCCTTAAACCCCGTGGACCATTTTTTGTCCTTTGATGTTTCCTAAACCATCCCTAAAAACATGTGAAAATTGATATACGCGACTTTTAAACCCTTTATCACATATATACGTGGGTTTGACCTCTAAAACCACGTACATCAAGATGTGTACAAAAATCCAAATCCTTTTGGAGTTTTCCTTGACATGGATCTGACTCACTTGTCTCCTGGCCTTCCATATGCCTTGAAATCACTCGGATTCGACCTTTCATTACCCCATTGAAAAGCTATATAAGGAACCCTTTGGATACATTGAAGGCATAAGAGAATCGAGAACAAAGAAACTATAGTCCATTGTTGCCGAAACTTATGCTTGAGTCTGCATCCCTTTGTCCCTTGGAGCACTTTAGTGTTCTTCCCAAGCTTGCCTTTTGCTTGTGAGCTTGCTATCGAGAGATGGAGGATTGAGGTGGTGGAGGCCCAAGTGGGGGATTCAGTTTCTTTGATTTGCAGATGTGCCAATAGAGGTTGTATTCATTGTAATATTTGATTTTATATTAATAGAAATATCTTTTCCTGTCCAATAATGTATGTTTGAATGAATATTTTATCCATGGATTCTTTCAAATGCTTCTACATTATTGATTATATATGCTAGAGTAGATATAACACCAATATATATAGTATGCTTGTCTTGTTTACTTATTGTTGAGGAAGTGATTCATCAATTCAAGCTGAAGTTGGAAAGCTCAATGGGGATCTACTTCAACCATCTGGAATAAGGTACAAGTTTTGATCCTTTAGTGTTAGATATTTGATTTATCTTACATATTGGAAAGGATTGATTTCTAGAGTCAAGCTATCTATTATGGTACCCCAAGCCATAGGAATTTCTCTCCGTAACAGAATTGGCAACTCCACTACGGAGTTCCTAGTAGTTTTCCTTTGGGGGTTTTCTATTGGCATTCAATGACTTTGAATTGCTCTTTTTTCTATGTTTCTGTGTCGGGTCTGGGGGCATGTTAGCCTGGTAGTGTCTTATTGGTGTGAATTTTTCCTCAGCTTGTCTGTTTGCCTTTATTTTTTATGCACTTTTCTTCCTGTACGTGATTTTTGAACTCACTGTCGCATATATACATGGTTTTGACTGCTATATCCGCGTATACACGTGGGTTTACTACGAGCAGTTGCATATGCCCTTAGTGTTTCCTTCTTGAGGAAGATTGATTGTTGCTGGGTGAATTTTGATGATTGCTGAGTCTCCTTTGATACTGCTAGAGTTTGTATACACCTCTGTTCCTGACCAGAGACATTTTTTTTAGGGTAAAATTTCTTTTTTTGAAGAATGTTCTTGTCATTGCATTTTCAATTTTTTGTTTTGGGATTAGTGCATTAGAGTTATTTTACCTTAGTACTTTGATTTCATGCTGCATGATTGTGCTTGCAGAGTCTGGGGGTTGTAGAATCATTCTTTTGCTTTAGTATCTCATTTTAATTTCAAAAAATCTAAAAATATTTGATTATCATTATGGATTGCATTTTGCATTTTGAATAGTACTTGCACTAGATTTGCTTTGAAGTATTAGTCAAGATTTCACATAGGAAAGCTTGCATTTATCATTTGAAGAAAATTTTGCATTTCACATAGTAGCATACCTTATTTTTCATGGACACAATGCATTTGTATTGATTTTTAGGTGTGCATTTTTCTTCATGTTGCGTCATAACACCACTGGTTGCACGGTCATCTACCTTTTTTTAGTAATAAAGCCAATTAACATCAATGCTTAATTAAAATGAACTACACTATTTTATTTGATAGGGTTCACCAACAAGATTAGGTTTTAGGGTCTTGGAATAGTTCATTGTGAGTAAATTCTCCAAGACCACTAAACAACAACATGTATGTGTCTGTCCAGGTGAGAGTGTGAAATTCCTTGGTATAATTGGTGTTTCTTAGGATCCTCCACTCAAAAGGGAGTTAAGCACGAGGTAGTGTGAGCAGTTATTGATTGGGATGACCCCTAGTCATAACTGAGTAGCGCTAGAGATATTTCCAATATTGTATTCGTATCTGGGGGCTCTTTCGGGAGTTTTGGGCTTTGCTACCCTGCCCATATAGTCAATCCCACCTGCGAATGTCTGCCTGAGCATTGATTATATTGAGGTGACCTTAGTTTCCTTACCTAGGATATCGAAGGGGTAATTTGCAGGGGTTATTTTTTGGGTGTCCCAGCCAGTTTGGGGTTGGAAAGCATAGTCGCTTTACGCATTGAAGCTTAGGGCCACAATAATTGGTTACGTACCTCCGCTTGTTTTGTATGGGAGTCTCAAGCCTCTCCTAGGTGAGACATACCTGCTTCATTCGGGAGCTCATTTATCCTACCCTTGATTTCTTGTGTTTGGCTTTATATTTTATTGGTGTATGCTCTTTGCATGTTAGCTTGCCTAAGGTTTGCATAATTAGAGAGTCTTTTACATTTTTTGAGTCATTGTGGATTCGGGTGTGGCTCCTTATCGTTCTCGTCAGTTAGTAGGACTTCTGCCTTCTACATCTCCTCCTCCTTTGGGAGAGAGAAATAGATGATTTAGGTGGACTAATTCACACATTGATTCACACATGATGGGAGACCATGAAGACGGTATTCCTGAGCCACCCTCTCCCATTCAAGTGGAAGATGGGGAGTTTACTCCTAACTATGATCCTTCACCTGATTTGACTGAGTTAGGTCCTGTAATTTCTAAGATAGGTAATTTTCATGATAGACCTACTTACTCTATTGTTGATCCCCCATTGATGCATTGTTGGTATGGCATGCCTGAAGATGAGACATATTATGAGCCCATGAGCACTAGTTATGGTAGTTATGGTATGTCTGGTATACCCACACATGATTTGGAATTTCATGTCGAGTCAGAGTTTGAGCCTAACACTACACCTTGGGGCACTCCTATTCCTTACCATGCGGAGAGGTTTGGGAGCACAAGTCACATTCCACCTTCCATCTCCACAGTGGAAGCTACATCACATATTCCTGCTAGGCCTAGGGTTAGTGATCCTATTAGTATACCAGATCCAAAACGAGTGACTATAGCGAACACCAAGTACATAATTTTACAGATCCCTTCTTCCTCGGTTCCTTGTTCTTTGAATGTTGTTCCTCCACCTCATTCACGTGGTCCTTCGGGCCAGAATGTTGCTACGAGTCATGTCCGTACTGTTGTTACTCGACCAATTGTGTCTCAGGTTCAAGTATCACCTGTTGTTTTGGGAGGTCATGTTCATACTTCTAGAGGTCACGTTACTACTTCCAGAGCATATATTCATACTTCTGGAGTGTATATTCCTACTTCCGAAGCGTATATTCCTACTTACGGGGTGTCTCATGGGACATCTCATGGGATGAATTACAGACCTTATTATGGGACGTAGTATGGACAGGTTTATTCACCTTATGGGTACAGGTATCAACAACCCACTTTCTCTCCTAGTTATGGCTTTGTAGCCCCGCATAGTCAAGGTACACCACATTATGGTGCGTCCATGCCACCCTACACGAGTCAAATGGGAGAAGGCCACTCTGGTCAAGGCCATGATGGTTACAGTAATTAGAACTATGTGAATCAAAATTATCAGGGAGCAGTGAACCAACCTGCTCATCCTAGGCTCCCTTTCCTTGCAATGATAAATCTTCCTAACTTGTTGAGATTGATGAACGATCATATATCTCATGACCTGGCTTGGCTGGCTGTCCCTAATAAGCTTCCCTCGGACATACCCAAATTTGAGGGCAAACCTGGAGAGGATTCGAGCGAACATATTAGAATGTTTCACCTATGGTGCTCTTCAAATTCCTTACACGAGGATTCGATCCATTTAAGGCTGTTTCAACGCACCCTTATAGGGCCTGCCATGAAATGGTATATAGAGTTACCTAGGGGGGAATTCGCTATGTTCGATGACCTAGCGATGACTTTTCTTAACCACTTCCAGCTACCAGTGCATTATGATGTTGGTATGGAACTCTTATCAACATTTCAGCAGGATAAAGCCACACATATCTTGGACCATATCCAAGAGTGGTGTAAATGGAAGAGGTTGATTAAAGCCTTTATACCACCGTAATTCCTCCTCGAATGGTTCCTTAAGTCGTTATTGACTTATATAGCGAAGGATTTTTCTACATCTGAAGTGAAAAATGAGGAACAAGCCATTTTTAGGGTGCAAGAACTGGATTTGATTTATACTCAATCCGGTTTGTTATATGAGATCATTCCCAATGCTCTGCGTTCTTGTTTCGACCCCAAAGTTAAAACTGGACCACCTGTCAATGGCATTGTTGGTTGTGCGAGTGCTAAACTTGTGGATTCAATTGTGAAATAGTTTAGTTAATTTTCAATCAACCAACCCGCTTCAGGACAAGCCACAGCTTCATCCGAACCCACCCAAATGGCGAGTGTGCTTTGGGTGCAATCGTCGGACCAGAAGGGTAACCAGCAACCCGGAAGGAATAAAAAGAAGGGTAAGAACAATCGTAAGGGTGGGAATAGGAATGAAAATGCTAATACTAATGACAAGAATGCCCAAAATGTTGGGGGGGATAAGCAATCTAAACTTAAGGTTAAATTTCCTTGCAAGTTATGTAAGGAGGATCACCTCACTTACTTGTGCCCTCATATCAATGAAGCCTCAAGATTCTTAGCACAGGGCCCAGCTATGCTAACCAACCCTTTACCTCACAATCAAAACATGAACTCGAGGACCCATGATTAGTATATGGTGATCAAGATCCACCGGAGGGTATTGGTCATGGTTGCATTAACATGGTGCGTGCTACGAAGGTTGTGACCCGTGCAAAGGACTATGGTTCGTCACAACCCAACCCAGGAAAGGAACCTGATCCACTAGGGAATCCTTTGCATATTGAAAACCCTGTGGATAAAATTTAAGTTGCACCTCACATTCCTAAGGGAGTACTTAAGTGGTCGGGGCACAATCCTAATGCCCGATCCGTCCATAACTATTCTGTTTTCGAGGATTTGGGCCACACTTCTTGTGTGATGTCTACACTAGAAGTAATTTAGAGTTGTCCTTCACAATGGAAGGCTTTTCTTTCTGCCCTTGGTGTGAATGATGATAATTCTTCCTCTGTGATTAAATTTGAAACCACAGGACTTCAGCCTCACTTGTCTTACTATGTGTCTCTTTTGATTCATGTAGAATGTATTAACATGATCGTCAAGCGCACTGTGATTGATGAAGGAGCTACTGCTTCTGTGATGTATTTATCATGTTGGAAGGGTTTAGGTTCTCCTGAGTTGTCAAAATCTAGTAGCATGTTGACCACGTTTGATGGGAGATCATTCAGGCCGCATGTGATCCTTCCTTCCCTTAAGGTCCGTTTGGGAGGAAAGACCATTGCGATAGAGTTTGAGGTGGTTGATGCGCCCCTTGACTATAATCTCTTGCTGGGTAGGAATTGGATGTATAGTATGTAAGCCATAGATTATTCACTATTTCGCGTTGTATGCTTTCCATTTAATGGGAAGATAGTTACGATTCATCAAACGTCATTCAAGAATCTGTCGGTTACCGCATCTTCGGGAGCTTCGATCCTGATTTTTCAACACTCTCAGCCGACAACTGGGAGTGTGGGTGTGGGCATGTATCCATCCCTTATGGGAATATTTAGTTGTCCTGCACCTATCCTTATGATAGGGTCTAGTTCTGGTGAGGCTTCGATATCTGTGAGATTGGTGTCTTTTTGCACGAGTCATATGGAATATCCTTGGATTCTTCCCACACCGAATACTTCAAGTGAGCCCATTGTGAGGGACGTTCCGTTACCTGCAACTATGGTAGCTTATCAAGATAATCTTGGATGTGTTGCAAATCCTAGTCCTTCCTCTTCATGAATGGAGGAGGAGGACCCATATGTGCTGCTTGCATGGGCAGTTCAGTCTTCTCATGCGCATGACTACCTTGATAGTGTTTTTCCTTCAGATGAAGTGATTATTGAGGTCATGTTAGGGATCGAGACACCTTGGGAAGAGTTGCATCATAGATCTTATTTTCTTCTTGAGCTTAACCTCTTGGATGGTGAGGAATTTAGGGAGGTTCTTAATGAGAGAATTAGTAGTCCCATGGTTCCATTAAGCTCTCCTAGTCCGATGGATGATGGGAACATGGTGAATCTATCTCCTACCATTCCTATCAATATCTCTCATGATCCTGGCAGGATTGAGAATGTCTATATTGGGGCAGAATGTTCCCATGCTAAGATTCCAGAATACACCGAGCTGTTTAAATAATTTCGTGATATGTTTTCTTGGTCTTACGATGAAATTCCAGGTATCAACCCTCGCATTGTTGAACATGATATTAAAACTTATCCCAATGCTAATCCTATTTGATAACGCTTACGTGCAGTGAATCCTAGGAAAGCACCCGTGATTAAGGAAGAGATAGAGAAACTGTTTAAAGCCGATTTTATCTATCCTATTCCCTTGACGTTGTGGGTTTCAAATCCTGTTCCGGTAGATAAGAAGCAGGGAGCGATCTGTATATGCACTGATTTCCACGATTTGAATTGTTCCTGTCCTAAATATAATTTCCCCACACCATTTATAGATCAAATCTTGGATGAGTGCATGGGTAGTGAGGTATTTTCTTTTATGGACAAATTTTCCAGATATAATCAAATACAAATTAAACCTAAGGACCAACATAAGACTGCATTTATTTGTCCTTGGGGAACCTTTGCATATCAGAAAATGCCTTTTGGCCTTAAGAACCCCGGAGCCACTTTTCAGTGAGCTATGACCTTGATCTTCCATGATCTCAAATTGATTATCGAAGTATTTTTGGATGACCTTGCTGCTCATTCTCGTATGAGAATGCGTCATTCCTATCATTTGAGATTAGTATTCAAAAGGTGCTACCATTATTTGGTCTGGTTAAATCCTCACAAGTGCATCTTTTGCGTGAATTCTGGTCGCTTATTAGGGTTCATTGTTTCCAAGGAGGGTATAAGAGTCAAAAATTTGAAGGTTGAGGCAATACTTCAGTTGTCTCCCCCGAGGAACATTAGACATCTTCAATGTTTGCAAGGCATGGAAAACTTCTTACAAAGATTCGTTGTCAACTTTGCCAATTTGACTAGAGGCTTTATGCGTCTATTGAAAAAGTACACTACCTTTTGTTGGGATGAGCGAGCCCAGGAGTCCTTTAATGCACTTAAGCGAGCCCTAGCATTGGCCTCAGTGATTAGTCCCCTAGACTATAGCCATGATTTTCTACTTTATGTGGCTTCATCCATGGAGACGATTGTAATGGTTTTGGTTCAAGAGGATGAGGAGCTCCAAGAGAATGTCATATATTATCTGAGCTAGAATTTTATTGATGTAGAGATCCATTATTCCCATGTTGAGAAGATTCCCTTAGCTACCGTACATGTAGTTCAATGGTTGAGACATTATATTCTTCTTTACTACACCTTGGTTGTAGCCCATGTCAATCCATTTCAATTCGTCCTCACTCGAAGGATGATTGGGGGAAAGTATAATAAATGGATTTTCATCTTACAAGAATTTGACCTCGAGTTTGTTTCGGCAAAGGAAAAAAAAATCATTAATTTTTGTGGAGCTTATATCGGATTTCCCAAGCGAAGCCAAGGAGATGGTTTGTGAAGATACATTTATCGATGAGCATATATTCTTAATCTCAAATTTGGACCCATGGTATGGGGATATTATTATATATTTACAAACATTGAAGGTCCCCACTCTCCTCTCAAGGGATGAACGATGACGATTATGTCACGTATCCAATAATTACCTCATAGTGGATAATACCTGGTACCGCCATGGGGTAGATTCCATTTTACATTCTTATCTAACTCAAGAGGAGGCTGAGCTAGTGCTAAATGATTTCCATGGAGGGGCGTGTGGTGGTCATTTATCTGAGCTTTCTATAGCCCAAAAAATCTTGAGAATGGGTTATTTTTGGCCCTTGATATTTAAAGATTATGTATATGTGGTCAAGAAGTGCCACCCTTGCTAGATGTTTGCACAGAATATGTGCTCATGGCCTACCCCGTTACATCCCATCATCACCGCTGGTCCCTTCACTAAGTGGGGGTTTGATTTTATGGATTGCAACCCAGCTTTAGCTGGGGCATCATCATATCATAGTGGCTGTTGACTACTTCATGAAATGGGCTGAGGCAATTCCAACAGTTAAATCCAATGGTGAGACATCCACACACTTCATATTCAACTAGATTATTACTCAGTTTGGTATTTCGAAGGGGCTTGGTATTCCGAAGGGGCTCGCACTTTCATAATCATATGATGGAAGAGTTGGCATCGAAGTTAGGATATAAGCAGGAGAATTCCTCCTCTTATTACCCTTAAGCGAATGGATAGGTAGAAGCAGTGAACAAATCAATCAAATCCATTCTCCAATGAACCATTGCACAAAGCAAGACTAATTGGAACATCATGTTATATCCTGCTTTGTGGGCTTATAGAACCGTTGTTAAGACTTCCATGGGTTTTTCTCCATATCAGCTTGTACATGGAGTGGAGTCAGTATTACTGATTGAATGTGAGATTCCTTCATTAAAGATAGCCATAGAGCTCTTACCAAACAATTCCCCTTTGGAGGAGAGTTTGGTCCACCTAGAGCAACTTGATGAGCAGCGCCGAGATGCCTTGGTGGCTCTAGAAGTGAATTAGCATCACGTTAAGGTCTAGTACAATAATTCTATCTGTCCAAGGAGGTTTAGTGAGGGAGACTTGGTCCTTTTGTGGGATCAACCGAAAGAACCCTTGGGGGAAGGAAATTTTAACCCCATGTGGCGTGGTCCTTACGTCGTTAAACTTGTGTTAGAGAAGGGTGCTTATGAGTTAGTGGATTATGAGGGAACAACCTTGGCAGAGCCTATAAATGGGCTCTATCTCAAAAATTACTATGCATGTGTAGGAATATATTAAACCCACTCACAATTTAGGATAAAATAATTAATCATTATTTGATTAATTATTCACCCACTAGCTTAATTAGTTGGCATCGAATTGCACCTTAAATTCAATACATGCCATATATATCCTAGGAATGATTTATTTCTGATTTTGGGTTGATCCAGAATTAGTATACAGGACTTTACAGTAGATTCTGCTTTTTCTTCTTTTTTTGCTTTTTCCTACTTTTCTATGGATAAGATAAAAGCTAGTCAACTAGGAAACTGGGAGCTTTTGTTTCCAACCCATCCTCCATTGGTTTTTCTCCATTTTCTAGGATTAGAATGTTATTTCCATCTCCTTGAAAACTCACTCATGATTTTTCCAACTCGTGAGGTCCTTGATAGATTTAGCAAGTGCTTTATCCACCTATGGGGGTTTGCTATATTTTGGTAAGTCATCCTTTTTGAGCTTTATGAGTTGTTTACATACAATTCAAATTTTGTATGAGGGATGTACTATTTATATACACTATTATTCATAATTATTCAATGGAAGGATACACACCAATATTCATCTATTCATTCATGTGATTCAGTCTCTTTTCTTCTCTCTAGTTTTCCTGTGTATGCTTGTGAGAATTCTTAGTAGCAAGATCTATTTCCTGTGCTTCTTCTTAGCATCGTTGCACATAGAATTTATATATTATTTCTACATGGTATCAGAGCTACAAGGTTGATCAAGTTCTACAAAGTTGAGGAGCACTTCCAGTCTCCTATCCCTCTTTGAAGAAGAGCTTGTCTAGCATACAAGATTTTCTCCTAGTTTGTTTTATAGGTTTCAGAGAGTATCTACTAGAGCATATCAACAAATTCAATATGGATTCAAAATTTCCTCTACTATCTCCTTTCAACTATGCTTATTGGAAGCCAAAGATGAATGCATACTTGAAGAGGCAACATCTCTTTGATGTCTCCATTGGTGCATTGAGTGAACCTGAGTCTTATGAAGAGAAGATTGATTGGATAAATAATTGTGATAGAGATTATGGAATTATGTGTTTGGGAATGTCTTCAAATATATATCATCTCATATATTCTATTGAATTTACATTTGAGCTTTGGAAAATTTTGGACAAAGCTTTTGGTTTGCAGGAAATTGAAGATGAAGCATGGAGCGAACCTAGCATCTCCTCTTGTTCTCTTTCTCAAGATTTATTGGCCTCTAAATTCTTTGATGAATTTGAACATGATGAAGAAGTTTCTCATACAGTTCATGTTTCTGCTGCCCTCTTTCATTCGAATGCTTCCTCCTTCAATGAAGAAGCCAATATTGAAAAGCCGTCTTTTTCTGTGTCTCTTGAAGGTGATTTTTATTCTTGTGATACTATTGATGAAAATGAAGTAACATATGGAGCTGATGCTGATATTGATTATGATACTATAACCCATTCATTGTTCTCTCAATCTCCTATCTTAGATTCTGAGATCTATGTGCCAGATTCTTTACACCTCTTGCATACCTCTCTCATTGATGGTGCACAACCCAGTGACTTACAGGATGTTTGCTTAGCCACATCAAGCCTTATTTGTGTCATACCACTTAAATTACTTGATCTCATGTCCTTCAGCATATCCTCCTTTTTTCTTGGCATCAATACTCAAAGCCTTCTTGAATATTGTGAACATCTCATTCTTTCCTCCTTTCATACAGAGGATTCATTACCAGTGTATTCCCATGAGTCTATTGATATGCTTATATGTGATCCTTTGGATTCTGATTTAGAAGCATATTTTCAGGTTGATACACATATAATACCACCATCCATACCATATACCATAGCTCTGAATAATCCAAATACTATACAAATACCAAGCTCACTAGTTGATTCCTCATTGGTCTCTTATGCAGTGATATTTATCTTACATGGTTTGAAGTCTTTCCTAAATTTCAGTGGCTGGTTATCCATGTCCTTAGTCATATATGGACTGATATTACACATGTTTGTATCTGTTCTAAACACTTATGGTTCAGATCTTATCCCCATCCATCATTCATATTTTTACACCTATCAGTTTTCCCCAGTTGTTCATAATTTTCCTAGTCTAGCCCTATATCCTCATGGAGCCACTGAAGCCTTTGTCTTTGCTTTTCCATATGTTAATATTTCTGATATATCAGAGTTTTATCAGCCTCATATCAGATATATATAGGTGCTACATCATATTGGAATATTGACATGTGATTCACATCACAATTTTGCAACTATTCAGGGAATTGGGTGTGAAATAAATTGTCTTAATTTTTGTACTCTTTGGAAAGGAGTATGCACATGTCTCTTTTCCATTTCAAATTATGTTTGCAGATCAGATTTTGACATCAGAAAGAAGCATTCAGATAATGATCCTACTTCATCAGTTGATGAGATACAAGGAGTCTCTCCTCTTCCTTCTTGCAGGTTCTACACTCCAGCGCATGATCATGGAGTTCATAATTTCTTCAGCAAGTCCTTCATCCAGAAGCAGTTCAGTCAGCTCATTAAAGTGAATATGAAGATATGTTGAAGACATATTTCAAATTTTGTGCCTTGTCCTATCTTGAGGGAGGATTTTCCCCATGTGGTTTTTCCTCTTTCCTCACTTTTCTGGACATAATAATTGTTAAAGGGTGACCATAGCCTTGTTGTTGGGCCCTATATGCATCCATATGCATCTATATTTTTTGTCATACCATCATAAAGTCAGACTTATAGGGGGGTGTAGGAATATATTAAACCCGCTCACAACTTAGGATAAAATAATTAATCATTATTTGATTAATTATTCACCCACTAGCTTAATTAGTTGGCATCCACTTGCACCTTAAAGTCAATACATGCCATCTATATCCTAGGAATGATTTATTTCTGATTCTAGGTTGATCCAGAATTACTATACAGGACTTTACAGTAGATTCTTCTTTTTCTACTTTTTCCTGCTTTTCTATGGATAAGATAAAAGCTAGTCAACTAGGAAACTGGGAGCTTTTGTTTCCAACCCATCCTCCATTAGTTTTTCTCCATTTTCTAGGATTAGCATGTTATTTCAATCTCCTTAACAACTCACTCATGCTTTTTCCAACTCGTGAGGTCCTTGATAGATTTAGCAAGTGCTTTATCCACCTATGGGGGTTTTCTATATTTTGGTAAGTCAGCCCTTTTGAGCTTTATGAGTTGTTTCCATATAATTCAAATTTCCTATGAGGGATGTAATATTTATGTACAATATTATTCATAATTATTCAGTGGAAGGATACACACCAATATTCATCTAATCATTCATGTGATTCAATCTCTTTTCTTCTCTCTAGTTTTCCTGTGTATGCTTGTGAGAATTCTTAGTAGTAAGATCTATTTATTGTGCTTCTTCTTAGCATCATTACACATAGCATTGATCTATTATTTCTACAGCATGATTTTCAGCCAAGGCTAGTTATTGTATATTATTGTACAATTTTTCATAGGTAGGTATTTTCTTATGGTGATTGGGTTTGTGATTAGTTTTCATTTCTTTTGGTAGATGTCAATGGAATCTTCCACCTTCATAGGATTCACAGATGGTGCGAGTCGTCACACCCAACACTTAGCTTCTACTGCTTGGGTGATTTATACTCCTATGGGTCAGGTATTATCTTTAGGAGGTGTATGTTTATGGCCCTCTTCAAAAAATGTTGCTGATTATAGTGACGTTATCGAGTTTCTACATGATGCCATTTCACATGGTGTTCTCTCTCTTGAGGTATGACTTGATTCAGAGTTAGTAGTGTCACAGCTTAATGGTTTGTACCATGTTAGAGATCCAACATTATTAAGAAGATTCTTACGTGTGAGATTGTTAGAATGACAATTTGACAATATAACATACATACATGTTCCAAGAATTAATAATCAATTTGCTGACTCATATGCTAACTATGTGTTAGATTGGCATTTGTTTCATACACAATAAGATCATCACAAACATAAATTTTTACACATGTAAATAAATAAATCGATCATCATAAAAGTTTTTATGAACATCCAAAATGAGGTAATACATAGTGTCATAATACAAAATTGGGGCTCTTGAGCCACCAAAATATAATACACGATAGTACAAAATCTATCACTCCCAGGTATTTAAGCCTATGGAGGAGGAGGGGATTTGTGATTGTGGAATGTCACCACGACTCTAGCTAGCTGTCGAAATAGCTGCACCCATGCTCATGGTACACCCACCACCTAAAACTGCATGGCCTTAGGCAAGTCCTCAACTTGTGCCATGGGTACTTTGTTTGTCAATATCACGAAGTTGGTATGAATGCTTTGGAGCATCCGCTCCGCATCCACGCCCGTGATTTCATCTCCTCTTCCCCTCCATCTATGATGAGGGAATCCTTCAAGCCATCGTGGTCCCACATCTGCATGCATATGGTAGATGTCACTATCTATTATCACCCAAAAACATGTCTTTTGATTCCACATATTCAAAAAATACAAAAAAATTAAATAACTCAAAATTTTTAAAAAGAGGGTCGAGATTCGTTACCAATGTCACTGTATGTCGATCCTGGTGGTAGCGGCATGTCTGGGTCTCCCCGAAAATCTATCCCCGCATAGGGGTAGTCATTGATGGCAACTATCTATCATCGGCCACCATAGAAAGAAATCAGCTGGATAGGGGTTGGACACCCTACCTCCACCCAGTCTGCACATCGCATCCGCCCAACGCCATTGGGATGGATCTTGAACCTCATGTAGAGGAATGTCAACTCTAGGGCTCAATCCCAGAACATGCTCGAAGAAGAACATGCTCAATATGTTGCTTAAACTGAAGTTTCACACCCTTCCCATCTTGTAGTTGCTAAGCTGTTGTGTCATGTTGCTCAACAATGTCATACTCCAGTCATAAACTATGGGCCTCATGCACTCCATGGCATAGAACATCAATGGCTATGAGGCCCAGTGGAGTGAGGCTAGCCCCACTATCCTACCCAGTGTCAATAGAATTGCCTTTAGGCCTAGCACATGTATGGAGTTAGTTGGGATCTGAATCCCCACCTTCTCTATGTCCGGATAGCAGTACACCGCAATGTAGTCATCTATAGTCAGGCCACCTCTAGGCCCGCGAGAGCGTAGGTTCACCACTTCCCCTCGTCGGGAAAGTCCAGTAATAAAGTATATGTCCTCCACTTCTACAGCGAGGGACATCCCATCTATCTGGAACGACTCTGAGTCTGGATCCCAGTAGTCTACTAGCATATGAAGCAGTCTTGGTTTGGCCCATATACCACCAAGACACCAAAACTTATAGAGCTCGCATGACCACAAAGCTTGTTGAGCCATTAGATCAGCCCTGACTGCCCCTTCTACATCACCATGCTCACGTTCTCTCCATTCTAGAACCATCCTGCACATAAAATTTGATTTTGATCTATTAGAATACTTAAAAATCATTGAGTGTGGCCGTATACACGACTGTTTGCTAAACAGCCGCGTATGTACGCGACTTTGAGGGAATTTTCCGTGTATATCCATCGCTATACGTGGAAAAACCCTTAATTTCCGTGTGGGCTGAGGCATGCATTTAAGATGGGCCTAGAATCCTAAATACACCATGGAAATTGATAAAATTTGCATCAAAATAAAAGAGTAGAGCATGGTTAAGTACCTGGAAAAAACGGTAGTGGATTCCGCCGGTTGGATCTCCTGGAATTCATTGTTGAATTTCTAAGCTCAATTGGGTAAAAATTTCAAATGCTATATAATGTTTTGAATTTTTTACTATTTATAGAAAATTTTCAAATTTTTGAAATTTTTTACCCCCTTTTCTATAATTTGGACCATTTCTAATCCTTTTGGACCATTTTTGGACTAATTCATGATGTAGAAGACCATTTTGAGCATCGTTTCGACCGTTGCTTTGACCCGTTCATGCCTGTTACAGGTATGATGTTTAAACTGGCATATAGGTTAGGATCACCTCCAATTGCATTTTGCATGACCTTATGACCGTTTCATTATAGCCTTAGGTATGAAACCATTCTATTATGTCACAGAACCTTCTTGCTATTTTAGAAGTGGCATTATGTGAATGGTAGAGCTTGACCTTACATGGGTACCCTAGTTAGTGCCTTATTTGCATTTGGTGCCCATGCCGACATTTTGTCCCTTAGGGAGTGGCAGTCCGTTGCATAGTATTGCCATGACATTTTGCAAGAGCCTCATACTTGTATTAATATTTTGTTGGCCTATTTCCCTCAAGACTCCCTTATGTCAAGTTGTAATTGCAGTATCATGAGTTTTTCCTGCCTTATTGAGCCTTACGTATGCTTCCCTGACATTGAGTTTCAGCCATATTTCCTGATCTTGTCTCATGTCTAGCCATGTAGATCCATTTTATATATCCTTTGCAGCTTGACTCCCTATTTTTTACCAGGAGGGGACTTTCCCCCTGAGTGTCGCTATCCTACACATGTATCCTTGCATTGAGCATAGGTATGTTCCATTGCTTGGAACTAGTTTGTTTTCCCATTATGACACTTGTCTCCTCCTAGTTTGCAACTATAAAGTAGTTTTATTCTTTTTCAAGCTTTTTAAATATTTGAAAAAGTCCAAAAAAATTTAAAAAACCAAAAAGATGGACAAGGAAAGATGTTATCTTTGGAAGCTGTCGAGTCATGTCACCTTCGAACAGAGCACTGTATATCACATCTGTTGGTTGGGTTTGTAGTTTGACTTTAGGAGCTATACTCATGTATCTGAGTTTCTCTCCACCGACTGGTTAAGCTTCCAGTCCCCATGGAGCCTTTGTAGATGCCTCCTGTTTCGCAGAGATGTCCCAGTTTTGTATATCCAGTCTATGCTGCCTTTATTCAGTCACCATTCGTCGTTATGCTCTTGTTCAAAGGAATTTGAAACCTGAGTCGGCCATTCCTCTGTTATCCCGACTTTGCATGTCGAACATTCCTAGTACAGTTACTGGTTCTTGCACCTTATGATCGAGTCCTTCCACATTATATAGCTTTGTTGAGTACCTCGTGTTGGATGATGGGGGATTCCTTAATTCCCTCCTTCCAATGGATTTCATCCCATCGACTTCAGATCATTTATTCTGGGATTGGAATCTAGAGTCATTTTTTAGTGCCTTGAGACTTGCATTCATCAGTGGCAGGGTCTCTCGCCATTGACAATTTTTGGGAATACATCAATGTCCCCTAATTGATGGATCCTCAAGTGTTTGACCTCCACAGGGACTTCACTTAGTGAACCTCTCACATAGCATGTGCAATTGTGGGATATTAAATAATACCCTTAATTTCAAGAGATATTGACCAAAACTCTTTTTGTTGAACCCCCCCCCAATACTTAAAACCTCCTTCCCACCCCTTTTTATACCTCAATCCTTATAAACCACTCTACCCACCCCCACCTTAAACCCCTCATCCCCCCAATACCTGCAATATATTGGTTCAATTTTTTATAATTTTAAAACCCACAATATGAGCTAATGTGATATGATATTGGTCAACAAGTGAATCCCCCGTGTTGACCTCAACACACCTATTCACACTTGTTATTTTTCACTCTAGTACCTTGATTCCCATTATCATTATCGATGGGTGATCTTGCGTTTGTTAACGGTATACATCAATGACTGGTAATCAGACGATGGACTACTATGTTTGACCTCGACACCTCTATTCACATAGTAGGACTTGTACTTGTAGCAGTTTGCGTAGAAGACCTTCCAGATTGGTGGCATCTCTTATATGCTACCTCCTTGATTGTGCCAGTGTTCATGAGATTTCAGCTCTTGTGACTTGATTCTAGTGTGTGTTAGACATTTCCAGCCATTATGGAGATCTTGATCTATTATATATATTCATATTTCATGGAGATCATGATCCTTTGTATATCTTCATCATGGAGATTTTGATCTATGTATATTGTACGTGGCGATGACCACTTATGTCATATTTTGTATCATGCCTATTCATGGCCATTGTACTCTTATGTAACCGGGACTGCTATATGTATTTGCAGTTATATGCAGAGTTATATCATTGTACTATGTTGATTGGGTGGCTGGTCTTCCATTTGGGATTCTTCATCCCTCCACTTCTGGGATGGACTTATAATGTATTTCATCCATCGTATGACCCCTTTGACCTCACACATTATAGGGCATCTCTTATAGCGGATTTTACCACACTAGGTGAATCACACTTGTATGGCCTTCCCTTGTCCCTCTGCAGACTCCTTAAACCCCTTGGACCATTTTTTGTCCTTTGATGTTTCCTAGACCATCCCTAAAAACATGTGAAAATTGATATACGCGACTTTTAAACCCTTTATAGCATATATATGCGGGTTTGACATCTAAAACTACATACATCAAGATGTGTACAAAAATCCAAATCCTTTTGGAGTTTTCCTTGACATGGATCTGACTCACTTGTCTCCTGGCCTTCCATATGCCTTGAGATCGCTAGGATTCGACCTTTCATTACCCCATTGAAAAGCTATATAAGGAACCCTTTGGATACATTGAAGGCATAAGATAATTGAGAGCAAAGAAACTATAGTCCATTGTTTCTGGAACTTGTGCTTGAGTATGCATCCTTTTGTCCCTTGGAGCACTTTAGTGTTCTTCCCAAGATTTCCTTTTGCTTGTGAGCTTGCTATCGAGAGATGGAGGATTGATGTGGTGGAGGCCCAAGTGAGGGATTCAGTTTCTCCGATTCGCAGAAGTGCCGACAGAGGTTGTATTCATTGTAATCTCTGATTTTATATTAATAGAAATATTTTTTCCTGTCCAATAATGTATGTTTGAATGAATATTTTATCCATGGATTCTTTCAAATGCTTATACGTTGTTGATTATATATTCTAGAGTAAATATAACACCAATATATATAGTATGCTTGTCTTGTTTACTTATTGTTGAGGAAGTGATTCATCAATTCAAGCTGAAGTTGGAAATCTCAATGAGGATCTACTTCAACCGTCCGAAATAAAGTACATGTTTTGATCCTTTAGTGTTAGATATTTGATTTCTCTTGCATATTGGAAAGTATTGATTTCTGGAGTCAAGTTGCCTGTTGTGGTACCACAAGCCATAGGAATTTCTCTCCGTAACAATGTCCCCAATAGTGACGTGGTAGATATTAAATTTACCAACTAAAAAAAGAACCCCTCTCTTCCCAAGATGAACCTTTGACAATCACTTTACAATAAAGTTGCTTTAAGTGAATCACTTTTGTAAAATAAGTGATTTTCACTTTTATAATAATGTTAATTTAAATAGTGTGGCAATAAACTAAAAGACTTAAGTGACTAAATTTTTTTTTAATATAAGTGAGATGCACTTTTACAAGAAAGTAACTTAAAATTAGAACAAGACCTATTAAGGAATAAAGCAACTTAGAACCAAGTGAGCTAAGATTAAAAGGTAACTAAAAAAAGGGAAAGGGGAAGGGTTTTTTTTTCTTACTCTTCTCTCACAGTGTCTGTGTTTGATTATTTTCCTGCAAATCACACCACAAACCGAAACAAAAAAAAAATCCACACTTTGGGGTTACGTCTAGTTAGCTTTCCCAGAAAGTCTAAGTTTTCTCTTTGTTTCTGATTCGCTGCGATCGCACAAAGTGCACGGCAAAGATAAAAACAGCCGGGAAAAATCATTTCCCTTTATGTTTCTGATTCACCGCGATCATGCAAGGTTTCCATAAAAGAGAATACGTAGCCAAGGAAGGAAACAATCCAAGAATATAAAAAATAAATATCTAATAATAAAACTGATAAAATATGAGAGATTCAAAAAAAAATTGTCACTGTAACATTATACCTTCAAATCTGGTGAGATCGGCGTATCTACAGCAAACATAAATAATTTTTGATGAAACAAAAACTATTTCCTAGTGGAAATGGAGCTCTAGACACAATGGAACACCTCCCACAGCCCAGAAAATGCATAGAAAATCTAGAAACAAAAACCCTTTCAAAGTTTTGGCAACGCCAGTTCAAGATCTAGATCATAACCAGAAGTGGCTCTTCATAAAAGCTATGATACCATGTTCTGGTACACAGGGTACTCCCGAAATACCGAAAACTTAGAGCAAACACTTACACAAACATATCACATATCAATAGACTGATGTTTTGACGTGGTCAAAACCCTCAAGAGGGAAACAGTCAACGGCCCCAGCCAAATAGCTGCTTGGAGCAATTTATTATGCAAAAGAAAGAAAGTTACAAATGAGTTTCTCATAATCAATCAACTAGCCAAGGACCCTCCATGCTCTTTAAATAGAGATCATGGACCAATCAGGTGTTATGCCATGGATCAAGGGTAGGTATGATCTAACAGAAGTTGTACCATTGGATCACTCTATGTCTAGAACATATCTTGACCGTTAGATTAAATATTTACAAATGCATACAAATGCATACTAAAGAAACACACTTTAGCTAAAGGATATATTACACAAGTTGATCTCAACTTACTCCTAAGTGTCTAAATATCCTAACACCTTTGAAATAGAAACCAATACAAGGAAACTAGTCAAACCATAGCTTGGAAATGTGGACATTTTTTGTATGTATTTCTACTAATTTGGATTACAGAGAGTATGAGAAACATATTACAAATACATACATCATCAACCCATTCTTGGGCATCAACTTAAATCAACAAAGCGCAAGCATCATTCACACTAGTGCACCTTCATGAGGAAACATAAAGATTGAGTGGTAGGAAATGAGAGAATGGGGAAAGATATAGATCTCAAACTGTATCAGCATCCTATTTGAAATAAAAACACCCCATTAATATCCAAATGATAGGTTAGGGTGGAATATCTAAGATCCAATTTGGATGAGAATCTAACTCCATTGGAATTTGTTTTGCTACTAGGGAGAGTGATCTATCACCGTATAATGGACAAGCTAGTGCTTTCCAAAATGCCAAAGGAAAATGATCAAATGATCAAAAATAAATTCTCTTTCCTCATGAAATATTTTTCTCACTCTCATAAGGTCCTCCAAGTTCGAATTCCCTCCCATAGGCTTCCTCCAACTCATCCTTGACATTTAGTAACCCCTATGACACTTGTCCTTCTCCTCATTCCCCAATATTCCTCCAAATTTGAATTTCTTCCACCAACCTCCAAGTGTGCTATCTTGGTGGTTTTTTAAGCCATGACATATCATATTTTCATAGGTATGCAATCAGGTCTGATTTTGTCATAGAATCTTCCATCATTGTTCTCATAAAACAAAAGGAATCTCTTTGCAAGTGGCACATAGTTTTTTCCTAGTCTCTTCCTCTTCCATGGGGAGTTATTCCTCTTCACCCATTCGAATTCTTGGGCTCATTACATGTTACTTGAAAAATATTCACCTTCCAAGAACTTTCCATTTCTCATAAATTTGAATTTGGGGTTAGGTCATGACAAGTGTAAGGAGGAATCTAGCCACCCAATGTCTCCATGAACCTCCAAGTGTCTTCATGAAGCAATGCCACTTTATTTTTTCCACATTTATTATTTATTTGAACCAATTTAATGTGTATATGGTATACTAAGGCTTTATTGGGTCCTGTAGCTCCCTTCTTGCAATATTTAATGCCTCCACCCCAACCTAGGGAATTAGTAGGTTGGTGAAACATTGTTAAGTAGTAATCTCATGGGATGGGGACATGAAACAGATGCCTAGGTGGAGGAACTTGGTTTCTCGGCTTAGACAAGGTGCCAATAGAGGTTCTCATTTCTATCTTTGTTTATATTAATAGAAATATCCTTTTCTCGTCCAATTGCAAGTGTAATTATGAATATTTGTATCCATGGATGTAATTACTTTGTATACATGTTTGAATTGAAAATGATAGATTAGACACTAACACTTTATATATCATGCTTAGATATCTCTTTGTTGTTGAGGATGAAGTGTAGGGACGAGTTTTGATCAAGAGCTCAACAGGAATGTTCTTAAAACATCCATTTGAAGGTATGCATCTTATCTCTTAGTGTTTAGTTTAATTTAGATACCTAGCATGATTTAGAATGGACTGATTTCTGATGTCATACTATTTGTTGTGCTCCACCCCAAGCCATAGGAAGTTTTTCTCTGTAACAAAATTAGCGACTCCATTGGGTAATTTCCTTTTTGTTGGGGTTTGGGTGCATGTTTTGATCGATTTTCTCTATGTTTTGCTGTATTTCTGTGTTTCCTTCAATAGTGTGTTCATTCATTAGAATTATCTTGAAGTGGATTGACTCTTAGCTTTATTTTTACCACCTTTCTCTTTGTATACGTGAGACATAGAAATTACAGTCGTGTATATACACCATATTTTTTCTACATAGTCACATACAAATGCTACTGCTCCTTGAATAGTCACATATATCTCCTTTTTTCTTGGGATCTTGATGTGTGAAGGTGTTGGGTGGGTTGTGAGTGTGATCGAGTCTTCCTGGGTTCCTATGATGTTTGTTGAATACTTATGTTGTGATCAAATACCTCTTTTTCATTGAATTTTCTTTGAAATTAGTTCTTGTAATTTGTATCCTTTTTAGTTTTTCCATTAGTGCATTAGTATTCTTTGTATCAGTGTCTTCATTGGCTTGTGTTTGCTGCTTACTGCAGGGTCTGAGAGTTTTTAGGGTCTTTTTATTTCAATTTCATTAATTTATAGTGAAAATACAATTTTTTTTATTTTAGTCTTTTCATGTTTATTTGAATTGTGCATATGCATTTAATTTGGTACTTGAATTAGGTTTGCTTATATGAGAATAATGTTTAGGATTTCATTAGGAAGGATTGCAATGGAATTTGAAAAGGAACGAATTTTTGTGCAATACATATAGGGGCATACCATTTTTCATTTTTAAAAACAAAGTTACACTGGCATTGTTTTTCAGGTGTTCATATATGCTTTATTGTTGAGTCATAACATCACTAATTACACACCCATTTCCCTTGAGTAATCAAAACCTCTAGAATTAATGCTTAAATTAAAATTGATTACAATGATTTTATTTTATAGGGTGCACCAACAAACTTAGGTTGTAGAGTCTTGAAATAAGGTGTCATGAGTAAATTTTTCCAAGACTATGAAACAAAACAAATAGGTGTTTTTCCATATGAGAAGATAAATACTTGGTATAATTAATGTTCTGAGGAGGATCCTCTTACAAAATAGTTAAGCATGAGGTAGCACACACGTTGGTGGTGGTGATAGTCCCCTACTACTTTTTTTTGAGCACTAGAGATATTTCTAGGATCTTATTCATATCTGGGGGATTTTAAGGTACCTTTGATCCTCTCGATCTTCAGGCTTTGTTAACTTTCCCATACTATTATATTTTTATCATTCAAGCTAGCATTATCTTAGGATCTTTAACTGAGAGAATAACAAGAACAACAATAAAACATAAGAGGCAATGAACACAAAGTTTTTCCTTGTGGAAACCATAAAGGAGAAAACCCCGCAACTTCCTCAAAGATAGAATCAGCACCAAAAGAAAAAACCCAAAAACAATAAGATGATCTCCCGATAGCAGTAGTCTCTCTCTCTCTTGTCCCAACAACTTCTTATCTCTCATTTATGTGCTACAACTGAGTGTGAGTGAATGTGTGATAAATAGATAGGCTCACTCTCTATTTATACTAATTCTCAACTTGACAATAACTCACTAGGGATGAATTCTCTATGAGAGTATAATAACCCTAGGGCCCCACAACTGCGGGGACTTTAACCCTTGATCAATAGGAGGGTTACCCACAATGACTTTACATGACTTGTTTGCATTATTGAATCTTCCGATAGGAACATCGGGGCATGACATGACTCAAGTACATTACAGACACTTCCTAGAATAAACATCAGGGTACAATACATAAGATATACAAGTGAATACATTCTGAAGTTACAAATACATCAACACTCCCTCTTAACTAGGAAGGTATTCTCTCGACACAATTTATCAGCACAAGTCTTCTTCTCTATATCATCTGGATCATCATCAAGTTCTCATTGTCTTCATCTTCAAGTCATCTTCATCTGGATCTAGATCATCACTCGATCTGGATCATCATCACTCGATCTATATCACCATCACTAGATCTGGATCATCACTAGATCTAGATAATCATCATTGGATCTGGATCATCACTTGGTTATCATCATTGGTTCTATCTCTTGATTCTTCTCATCACATGAAGTTCTACAGAGCCATCCCTTTCTCATGTTGGTTGTAGGCCTAGCCTCCAAGCAGGTCTTCATCTTCTTCAACACTTATATCTGACCATGGGATGGCCCAGCCTACCCCCATGTCAGAATAGCATGCCCATCACTCACATCTGACCATGGGAGGAACACATCCACCACCAGGTTAGAATGGCCCAACCCTTAAATTTGACCATGGGAGGAACTAGCCTGCCCCCATGTCAGAATGTCCCAAGCCTTACATCTAACCATGAGAGGGCCCAGCCTACCACCATGTCAGAATGGTTCAGCCCTTACATATAACCATGTAAGGGCTCAGTCTGCCCCCATGTCAAAATGGCTCTAGCCTTACATATGACCATGAGAGGGCCCAGCCTACCCCCATGTCAGAATGGATCTACCCTTACATATGACCATGGGAGGGCCCAGCCTGCCCCCATGTCAGAATGGCTCTGTCCTTACATCTAACCATGGGAGGGCCCAGCCTGCTCCCATGTCAGAATGGATCTGCCCTTACATCTGATAATTTGTGAACACATCCCAGAGTCACATCAGAATGTACCTCAGCTCCAAGTTGAGTATTCCTAGTAACTGACCAGGTGCCTCCATTCTCCCGGAGAATGGAATTCAACACCTATATCTAATCATGTGAGAACACATATCATATTCACCTCAGAATGGCTCAGCACTCACATCTGACCATGGAAGGAACCAATCCTCTCACCATGACAGAATGTCTCAACGCTTACATCTGACCATGGAAGGAACCAATCCTCTCACCATGTTATAATGGCTCATGGACTCATCACTTCCCCTTGGAGGAAACCTCGATCTGGAGAACACCAAGCTTCTCCCTGAATTACTCAAACTTCACTATAGCCAATGGCTTAGTCAACACATAAGCTATATGTTCGTCTGTCGCAACATACTAGAGATTCACTACTCCTCTCTACACCATATCCCTGATGTAGTGATATTTGATCTCGATACACTTCAAATTATCATGGAACACCAGGTTCTCAGACAACTTCAAACAACTCTAGTTGTCGCAATATATACAAGTAGCATCCAACTGGAGATAAAATAAATTAGACAGTAGCTTCCTCAGCCATACTACCTCACATCTAGCTGAACAAGATGCGACATACTCTGCTTCAGCTGTACTTAGTGACACACAAGATTGTTTCCTGCTAAACCAAGAGATCACACCTGATCCCAAACTAAAGTAGCACCCTGAAGTGCTCTTTATATCGATGGAACTACCTGCCCAATTTGAATCAACACAACCTTCCAGGTTAATTTTCTGATCATCCTTATACTTGACTCTATAATCAACTGTACCCTTTAGGTACCTCAGAATATGATTTGCAGCAATCAAGTGAACATGTCTCAGATCTGTCAAAAATTGGCTCAAGGTGTTCACAGCAAAGCAAATATATGGTCTCGTATTTTTCAGGTACATCAAGGACCCAATCATTTGATGATACATCATGGCATCAGCTGACTTAGATGAAGCATCACTTAATATCTTCAGGCTCGATGCCATAGGTGTGGTCATGGCCTTGCAGTCCATCATCCCGAATATCTTTAGGATCTCTACTGCATACTTCCCTTGTCCAAGGGAGATTCCATCCGCATTCTACCACACCTCCATGCCTAGAAAATAGTGCATCATACCCAAGTCTTTCATTTCAAACTTGGAAGCAATCTTCCTATTCGTATCATCAATCAAGACATCCATACCTGTTACAAACAAATCATCTACATACAGTAGGAGTATCACTGGGTTACCATATTCAACCTTGTAGTAAAGGTTGGAATCTGCTTTACTCTTGGCAAATCCCAAAATGGATAGAAAGCTGTCAATTCTGCCATACCATGTCTTGGGTGCCTGTTTCAAACCGTACAAGGCTTTCTTCAATTTACACACATGAGACTCCCTGTCATGTGTCTCAAAATCGATTGGCTACTCCACATACACTTCCTCTTCCACTACACCATTCAAGAAAGAAGTATTGACATCCATCTGGTGTATCTTCCATTTCATCACTACAGCTAGAGTAAGTACTGATTTGATGGAAGTGTATCTGGATACAGGTAAAAAAATTTCTTCATAATATATTCCTTCTTTTTGGGAGAATCCACGAGCCACAAATATTTCTTTATATTTCTCTATGCTGCCATTTGTAGCATGCTTGATCTTGTAGATCCATTTGGAAGTTACAACAGACTTCCCTTCTGATCTTGGGCAATATCCCAAACATCATTCTTCATGATCGATTGTTACTCTTTGATCATAGCATCCTTCCATTCTTTCCTTTCTGACGCTTCTTCATAGTTGGAAGGCTCTTTATCGATGAAGTCACATAATAAGGCTACATACCCGAAGCAAGACCTGGTTCTTTTTCTTTCTCTGTGATTTTCTTCTGGAGCCCCATATCTTTCTACACCTTGGATAAATTCTTATACCCAAGCATGTTTCCTCTTGTAAGGATTATTCTCCTGAGGTGGATCTACAAGTTCTTTAGGTTCTTCTAATTCTTGATATTCTTCTTGAATTTCTTTGTTCATGGTTGTGTCATAAATTCTAGATGCTTTTGTTTCTTCAGGTTCTTTAGTAAGTCTCTTTCTGGATTTGTTGTAAGCTGATTCTTTGTCAAATGTTACGTCCCTACTGATGTCGATCTTCTTGAATCCTAGAAAGTATATTCTGTAAGCCTTGGAGCTTTTAGAGTATCCCACAAATATACCCTTCCTTCCTGAAGGATCTAACTTTGTCCTCTTTTCTTTTGGAATATGTATGTACACTAGACAACCAAATATTTTGAGATGGTTGACTTCTAGTTTCTTTCCGGAGAAGACTTCTTCAGGTGTCTTCTTGTCGAGTACTCTGTGTGGAGTATGGTTCTGTACATACACTGTTGTTCTAGTAGCTTGTGCCCATAGATGGATGGGAATCTCTTGATCATGAAGCATGGCCCTTGCATCTTCCATGATCATTCTATTATTCCTTTCTGTAACCCCATTCTGTTGTGGATTATATGGAGTGGTTAACTCCCTCTTAATCCCTGAATCTTTACATAATTCTTTGAATTCATTTGATGTGAATTATTCACCATTATCTGATCGAAAGTTCTTAATATTATTTTCTGTGTGGTTCTCGGTCAAGGCTTTGAATTCCTTGAACTTGATGAATACTTCATCTTTGTTCTTCAAGAAGTATATCCATGTCTTCCTCGAAAAATCATCAATAAAAGAAACATAGTATACATACCCACTTAATGAATTGGATGACATCGGACCGCATACATTGGAGTGAATGATTTCCAAGATTCCTTTTGCCTTTCTCTTGCTACTTGGAAATGTCTTCTTTGTGTTCTTTCCTTTCGTACATCCTTTGCAGACACCGTCATGTTTTGTCTAAATTTCTGGAAGTCCTTCAATAGATTTTCTTGCAAGTGCTAGTGCTTTGTAGTGCACATGTGCAAGCCTTCTATGCCAAAGTTCATTTGGATCTACTCAGTCATGGACCAAAGCTTGTGCTAGTTGGCCCTTCAATTTTTATAGTCCTCCCTCTTACTCTCCAATCATTACTACATCATGTATAGTCTTTCCCTTTGGCCACATAAGGACTTGGCCATCTACAAATGCAACCCTCGTGCCTTTTGAATCTAATGCAGATATGGAGAGGAGGTTCTTCTTTAGTCTTGGTACAAATAAGACGTCCTTCATCTTCATAGAATTTCCAGAGTCTAGGTTATAAGAGGATTCCCCACTACCTTTTATTTGATACTGGTAGTCATCTCCAAGTTTCACCTTGTGGGGTGATTCATGTTCTGATTGTTTCAAAAAGGACTCTTTGAATCCTATCATATGTTTGGAAGCCCCACTGTCTATAAGACAATCATTGCTTCCATGTTGGATGTTTCCTGTGAGAGAGAAAATCAAAACATATTCTTCATCACTTGAAGAATCATCATGTTCTTGCTTGATTCTCTTTGTGGAAGTTTCATCATCTTTTGCAGCATGAGCATGATGTCTTCTCTTGTTGTTTTTATTCTTGTGGGAGTTTCTTTTGTTTCTAGGATAATCTCTGGCATAGTGTCCTATTTCATCACAAGTATAACATCTGAGTTGATTTTTTTTGGAGGGAGGATGCTTACCTTTAGAATGATAATAGTCCCTTTTGTTCTTCTTGGATTGTACTATGAGAGCTTGATATTCACTTCCCATATTTTCTTCTCTAGCTCCTATTCAAGCTTCTTATTGTGAGCATTCTTCCCATAGTATGCTTAACTTGACTAGCTTCTTTCTGGCATAGATCCCTTGAATGAAAGAGTCTCGTGTCCTAGGGAGACCATTCAAGGTGGTCATTATAATCTCTGCATTCTCCACTTCTTCATCCACTGCTTCAATTTGTTCTCTGATCTAGGAGACCCTTGTGAAGTAAGACTATATGGTCTCCACATTCTGTATCTTCACATTCTTCAACTAGTTCCTCAAAGTGATCTTCCGGTTTATGTTCTTTCCTTCAAACAGTTTGGTCAGGGCATCAAACATAGATTTAGGTGTCTTTAGGGAGGACACCTGTGGTATGAGGTGATCCTTTATTGAATCAGAAATAATCCTCTTAGCCATGACCAATTTCTTCTTATGTAAGGCCTTATCCTCATCTCCCTATGGAACTGGAACCTCTTTCGTGATGTAAGATTCCAACTCATTTTCTTCCAGGACCAGGGAGATCCTATACTTCCAGGCTCAGAAGTTATTAGCTCCCTCAAGATTTTCATCAAGCTTGGTATGATGAGACATATTAACTGAGAACCTCCAATGGAAATAAAAAATATTTAGATCTTGCTATTTTAAGATGTCAGATCTTAATATGGAGCTGAATTTCTGTAGAGCTGGTTCAAGAACAGATTAGGGTTTTACTTTTCTGGAGTTTTTTCCAACCAAAAACTTTGATCTTGATCTCTAAACTTTGATTTTGGAGAGGAGATCAATCTAGGCCTGGGATCACTCAAAAATTCCACTTCTGTGGAAAGCCCTAATTTTTGGCAGCAGTGTCGGGTCAAAAACTAAAAATTCTCAGCTACAGATTCTGCTTCAACAGAAATATGCGCCCTAGAGAGGAAAGTTAGCCCAACCTTCTTTTGCTGAAAATTTGTGGAGAGATATCTAAAAATAAGGAATCCCTAGTTTTCACAGCTGCATAGTGTCTTCTTCTCAGGTTAGCTCTGATACCATGTTAGATTTTTATCATTCAAGATAGAATTATCTTAGGATCTTTAACTAAGAGAATAAAAAGCACAACAATCAAACATAAGAGACAATGAACACAATTTTTTTCCTCAGGGAAACCATAAAGGATAAAACCTCGCAACTTCCTCAGAGATAGAATCAACACCAAAAGAAAAGCCCCAAAAATAGTAAGATGATCTCCCGACAATAGTCGTCTCTCTCTGTCTTTTCCCAACAACTTCTTTTCTCTCAGTTATGTGCTACAACTGAGTGTGAATGAATGTGTGATAAATAGAGAGGCTCACTCTCTATTTATACTAATTCCCAACTTGACAATAACTCACTAGGGACGAATTCTCTAGGAGATTCTAATAACCCTAGGGCCCCAAAACTATGGGGACTTTAACCCTTGATCAATAGGAAGGTTACCCACAATGACTTTACATGACTTGTTTACATTATTGAATCTCCTGATAGGAAAAATCAGGGCATGAAAGGAATCAAGTACATTACAGACACTTCCTGGAATAAACATCGAGGTACAATACATAAGATATACAAGTGAATACATTCCAAAGTTACAAATAAATCAACACATACGGTAGATCCCAACTGTGAGTGTCCTCCTGAGCATTGCTTATAGTGGGGTGACCATAGTTTCCTTACCTAGGTATCACAGGGGGTACTTGTAGTAGTTATTCTATGAGTGTCTTGGCCAAGTAGGGGTCATAAATCATAGTCACTTTACGCATTGAAGTTGAGGTTCACTATAATTGGTTACACAACTACACTTTTAGTGTATGGAAGTATCAAGACTCTTCTAGGTGAGACATACCTACTACATTTGGGATTTCACCTATCCTCCCTCTTGGATTATTTGCATCTAACCTAGTTTTACTTAAAGGTGTTCTCTTTGTGTGCTAGTTGTCTTTAGGTATTGTAGTTATTTGGGTATTTTTATTTGTGTTTCATCATGGATCAATTTTTGACATCACATTGATCTTGAATTTCAGCGGGATTACCTCCTTGTGATCCTTCAAATCCTCTTCGTAAGAGGATTAGAAACTTTAGGAAGCCTCTTGTCCATATAGGTTTCCACATAGTTACCATGAGTACCACATCATAATCCCCATATTTCCCTCTATCCCTATCATATAGAATGTGAGGAGGATTCATTGAAGTTCCTCCTTTATCTACTTTGTGGAGTCTTGGGACTCCATTTTACACCGACCCTCATGTGGATGGTTCTTCCCATACTACATGACCACAATTTTCAGACTTTATAGATGTCCAACGAAAGTTTTCCTTAGGAAGGTCGAGTGTCAAGACTCAGTCAAATCTCTCTAGCATATGTCCTTTTACATTCGTCATGCTTAACATCACTACTAGTATTTCATCACCTACTTCAGCTTCTAATGTGGACCCTAGTGTTGTACTAGGGTGAATGGAATCCCCTTACCTTGGGAATCGATATGGAAGTGGTAATATTCCACCTTTCACTCCATTTGAGGGAGGATTTTCACTTCCTTCATTTGGTCTTGATACCAACATTCACTCTTATGGGAGTGGTAGTTGATATGTGAGCATTGGGTCTACAACATAATTCCATCTTATGCCCCATCATCCACCACACCGATTCCTTTGAATTCCTTTCTTATGATGAACCATCACTATGTCTCGCACGGTCCCTCAAGAAGTTATGATCCATTTAACTATGTTCTCCCCTCCTCAGCTGATGTAGTTCTGTCTATAGGTTACCTACCTCCACATATGTCTAGGGGTCAACCAGTCTATCATTCCTATAACTATGGTTACATGGTTCCTCCTTCTTAGGGAATACCTCAATATCAAATTCCTATGTATCCTTATATGGGCCATATGGGAGGTGGTTATTATCTGATTGGTCAAGGCTATGGCATTTATTATAATCAACCTTATGTGAGACAATCCTTTTAGATAGAATGGAACCATATGGCATATCCTAGGCTCTCCTTTTAGCCACTTTGAATCTTACCAGTTTATCAAAACTTACCAATGACCCAGTGTGTCATCATTCGTTGTGTTTCTTAGTTCCTTCCAAACTTTCCTCTAATATTATGAAGTATGAAGGAAAAAATGGCGAGGAAATTGTTAATCATGTGACTACATTCCACTTATGCTTCTATTCAAATTCACTAAACCATGATGCTATTCAACTATGACTATTGCAATGCACCCTCACGAGTTCAACCGTGAAATGGTTTATAGATCTATAAGGGGGAACATATCAGACATTCAATGATTTAGCCTTGGTATTTCTCAACAACTTTTAGCTATCGGTACTAAGCTCTTATTCACATTTCATTAATACAAGGACACCCATATCTTTGATCATATTTAAGAGTGGCATAGACAAAATAAATTGATTAAGTTCATCATTCTACCTAATTTTTTATTGAAATGGTTCATGAAGTCTTTATTATCATATATAGCAAAGGATGTTTTGACGTTGAGAGTGACTATCAAGGAACAATCTATATTTAGAGACCAATAGTTAGACTTGATTTATGCTTAGTCTGGGATTCTTTATGATATTATCCCTGATACATCACGGTCAAACATTGATCCTAAGTTCAAGCTTGGGCTGCATGTCGATGCAGTTGTTGGATCCATAAGTACCAAAGGCTTGGACCAGGTTACAACTCAAATGAAAAAATTGTCTATTAACCAGTCTGTAGTTGGACAAGCTATGACCTAATATACTCCCACTCCAGTGCAGAATGTACATTTTGTGCTATCATTGATCCCAAAGGGTAGCCAGCAACCCAGAAGGAATAGAAAAAGGACTATAAATAACAAACGGAGTGGAATAGGAAGGAGAATCAAAATGATCAAAAGAATGATAATAATGATGGGGGGGAAAAAAACCTAAGAGGAAGGTCAAATTCCCTTGCAATATTTATGGATGAGACCATCTCACCTACTTGTGCCCTTGTATCGAGGATGCCTTGAAGTTCATCACACAGAATCGAGCTATGTTGATTGACCCTCTGCCTCATAATATGAATATGGCGTCGAGGACCTCGACCACTAGAAGTAGTTTTGGTGGGCATCAAAACCCTCCAGCTATCGAAGGTGGTCACAGTTGTATCAACATGATGTTATATTCTAATGTTGTGACTCATTCACGATACTATGGTCCGTCACAACCCAACATGGGTAAATGTTGTAATCTCACAGATCACATAAGGTTACCAATAATACATACTAAAACATATATATCTATAAATCAGAGACAGGAGACAAGAATAGATAGGAAAACAGATTATATTATTGCAATGAGTTCATACAAGGAAAAGAACTGAACTGAGTTCTCGTTTGGCTCAACAACCTAATATATACAATTTACAAATAGTTACAAAATAACTACCTGTAGGTTCGGTGAACCGACATGACTTTTAGTTAGCCGACTTAATCTTCTAGTTTAGTCAGTTGACCGACTTAGTCGGCTGATCGACTAAGTCAGTCTATCGGCTTAGTCGGTCTTCGTTCAAGTCGACTTTTTTAACTTGCTCCTTTCTACATCTCCCCCACGAACAAAATGTTTCTTCATCCCGAAGAAACAGGGAGGTACAAAATGATGTTTGTCGAATGCTATAGTGGTGGACTGTGCAGACGGATGGTTGGTCTTTTCTGGATGCAGATCTCGACAATGGCTGGAGCTGTTATGGCAAGGTGATGCTGAAAATCCGTCCAACTCTGCAAAGTTTTCTGGATTTCGATCGTTAATGTAGGTAAGCTTGACAGGACCGACATATTTTCAGAGAGTGGGACTTCCGTGATCTTCTCCATGTTGGGGCGCAGGATCTAGTTCTGTTCTTCGGCTGTGTCGATGAGTCTTTTCATCTATGGGCAGATGATGTCGAATTTCTCTAAGTTTGGAAGAGCCTGTTGCACCCACTAATGTGCTTCCCGTTCCAACTTCTGCAGCTTTTTGGTCTCCAGCACTATTTGTTCTTCTATTGTCTGCCTGAGTGCTTCCTCTGTCGTCTTCCTGCCCTCCAAATCCTGAATGCCTTGACGAGTCTGCCGTGTCTACTGATAGACCTGCCCATAGTGAGTAGGCCAATCTCTTAAGACTTCTTCGGTGATGATAGACTCCTCCATATGGTCTTGTAGCACTTTTTATGCCTCTGAAAAGGCATTGTGCTGTGCCAGTAGCAGTCAGGAAATCTCTTCCTTCTGTTCTTCTTTCGTCTCTTGGAGATGTGCCTAGATGGTCGACATGATGCTCTCGAAAAGCTGATATGCTTGTTCAAGCGATCAATCTGTGACAAATTCGACAGGTCCTGGCATGACAGACTGAGCTAGGGTCCTGCACTTGTCGAGAAACTCGACCTGTTCTGTATTTTTTTCGGTGATCTCTTTGGTTTTTCATGCAGTCCTTGTCTTTGCTTCCTTGGCCAAAGTATTGAGGAGTTGGTCGACTTATGTGTCGGTCAACAAGCTTGCATCCCTTAAGCTGATCTGAAGGTTGGAGGTTTTGGTATGATGCTTTTTCTTTTTCTTGTGCTTTTCTGCCTCTTCCTCCTGGGTACCTGCAACATTTGAGGGGGGGCCTGTGGTTGGTGGGATTGAAGTCGATGGTTTTTCTGACTGGGGGGGTGGTATGACCACTTCTGGCTATGAGGATGTAGCTGGTTGTGAAATATCTAGCTGTGAATCCGAGGGTGGTGGGGATGATGGTGGCGGTGGTGATGGAGTGGGGAGATGGGTTTGTCATAAGTGCATTGTAGACTTTCGTCAAGAGTTATATCTACTTCCATTGGTGTAGTGGTGGGTAGGTCAGTCTGGGGTTGGGGGTTAATGTGTTCGATGGTAGACTTCACATGGCCAATTATGTCGCCTTCTTGGTCGGATCGAGTGAAGGTCGATGTAAGGTGTGCAATTACCTAGGGGTTTGTCCTACTACCGGTATAGAGAGGGGTCCTCGTGTGAATTTTCTGAGCCGATTGAAACAAATCAGGAAGCGTCTTAAAGAAAGCTATGAGTTCTGTGTCTTTGTCAACTTTTTCTTTCATGGACTCCGGTATCTTGCTTTTGTATAAGTCGAGGGGACTGACTGACTGCTGTGCCGGTGCTTCCTCCTTGACTACTGGTGTAAGTGATGGAGGTGGAGGGGTCGACACAAGATCGACGATGTCTTCAAGTGTCGTCATTGTTTTGGCCTTCTTGGGTTGACCTTTAGGGGATCCTGCTTCAAGAAACCGTTGAAACTGAGTTTCCACTGGTACTTTGTTTGTGGCATCATCCTCTATAATGTCGAAGGAGGCAACTACTAGCTCTTCTTCATCATCAGATGACTCAGCAATGATAAGTTTGCGCTTACCTTTACCTTGTTGTACGTTTTGGGCTTTGATTTTCCTTCTGGCAGTAGCTATCTCAGTGGCCAGTTTCTTGATGATGCCTTGTGATAAAGCATACTCAGGGTCGTCAGCCTCGATTTCACCCGTCGGTACCTGAGTTGGGGTGACACTTGCTGGAGTCGGGGGAGTTGTTTGTTGCGGTGGTTGTGGCTGTGGTTCTGTCGGCTGAGGGTCATCTCTCTTGGTGGTTAGAGGCTTAATGATTATCTATACCCAACCAGTGGGCTCGACCGGGGTGTCCTCCGACACAAACATACTTATGTAGAGGTTGAGCTTGTAGTCTTCCTCTTTCTCCTAATTGGTGAGTGTCTCTATGATTGAAAAGTCGATTTGTTTTGCTGTCTCAGCTATTGGTATTATTTTCTACACAGGGCGGGTCAACTCCCGGAAGATCTGGTGGACAAACGGATAGTAGTCAAGAGCCTAAGCCTTGGGGTCCTGACCCTGCATATACCAAACCGACGTATGGTCGAGCTCCAACTATATATGGGAGTTCGCTGGTATATTTTGTCGGATGTTTTGAGGCACCCTCCATCTAGTTGTGTGAAATTTCAACTGCTGAAACCAGTTTTCCAAAAAAACTTTTCCCTGTCCTAGCTCATGCAGGGTTCCTTTTTGGGAGAAGGGTTTAAACCTGTTCATGTCGAAATTTGTTAGCTCCCGGAAGACTGGACTGCCTTCTGGACAGATGTGATACATAATGATCCAGAGAATAAGGGAGGGGAACTTGATGATTCCTCCCGTCTCTTGGCAGCACTCGCAGATGGTTTTGATCATGTCAACGACATAATCTTCCCATCTCTATATTTGACCATCGATTGCAATTGTGTCGACGACCTCCAGCATTTCTAGTTTGAGTTCACTGCCCCAACTAGCCAATGTAAATGTGATTGCAATTATTTTAGCCACAATCTATGGCATTTGTGTCGCAATCTGCCCAATAATCAACCCTTTGGAGTTTTTCCCGGATGGTGAGCCCGTAAGCTCTTGGACCAACCCTTTCTTGGTCCCAATTGGCACAGGGTTGCCTTGGTTAGATAGACTAGTAAGTTTGGAGATGACATCCCCGGTGATGTCGATCGGCTCGTCAAAGTAGAACCGACCATTGTGGTATCAACTGATAATGAATTTTACAGCCGCTTCTTTTGTTCCACCGAAGCTTGCCATCAGGGGTGTGTTGGGATAGTTAAAGATGGTGCTCTTTCATATTTTTTCAGTGGCCTGGGTCATTCTCTTGTCGACAAAGACCCACTCTTGGATCTCGGTCCAGAGTTTCTGCCATTGGCCCTCCTGCACTTTGGCATTTTTGATGTTTTTCAGCGGACCAAGGGTGTATCCTCAGCCTATAGCTCTTTGGCTTTGGTCGATGCTCGGGTTAGCTTGGGAGCCATGGGGTCGGATTGGTCGAGGTTATGACAGGGTTCGTGGGTTTTGGTTGACTGAGGATTCGAATGCTCTGTTTGTAAAGGGTTTGGTGAATGAACTTTGGGCAGTCGATTATTTATAGGCGATGGTGTGATTGTGTGTGGAAATGGATGTATTAATGGTGCACATGACACTCCAGCTGTAATACTTGAGTGCGAACTAATGGTGGCTTTCCTTCAACGCTTGAGGTCATAAATGCACGATGGGACTTTTGAGGTCATTGGCCGGTGTCGGTGCTAAGAATGGTTGGCCAGAAAGGTCGATGAAGATGGTCGGAGGTGATGATGTCGATTGTCGAAGTATTGAGTTCCTGTCATGTTTTGTTGTGTCGGGTGTATTACTTTGTTTTTGGAATTTTTAGCTTTTTATGGGTTTTGATTGACAGTTAAGGTTGTTATATGATTTTTTTTTTTTCTAACGTTTGAGTTGGGCTCCATTAATGAGCTTCTGAAATAATAGGCCCTGCAATGTTTTTAGTCAGACTGAATCATTGGGGTGTATCTCTTCGACAAGGTAAGGTCCCATCCATTATGTGTGGAGTTTCTTGGGTTTTCCTTTCACTCGAATATTATAGAGTAAGGCAAGGTCTTCGACCGACAGGTTTTTGTTCTTGATGTTGTGGTCGTGCCATGCTTTCTACTGTTGCTTGTGAATCTCTTGGTGTTGTATCGCTATGAGTCTGTGTTCTTCCAGCTTGCTAAGTTAAAAGAGTCGGTCCTTTCTTGCATGTTCGACATCAAAATTTAGTAGTTGTGCAATAATAGGTGTCTGCTATCAGAAATGTAGGGGGATGACTGCTTCTTTCCCGTAGACTAGTCGAAAGGGGGTTTGGTCGGTCAACCGTTTATAGGCTGTCCTATATGCCTAGAGGACCGCAGGGATTTTCTCGTCCCAGTTGTCTTTGTCGGTACTGCATATTTTGGTTAACCCTTTTGTCAATGTTTTATTGAAAGCTTCAATCACGCCATTCGACTGAGGTTGATACGCTGTACTCCGTCGATGGTCGATGTGGAATTGGTCGGTCAAATTTTTTATAGTTTTGTTGATAAAGTGTGTCCCTTGGTCGCTGATCAATGTTAGTGGACATCCGAATCGAGTGATGATGTTCTCATGGATAAAATTAGCGGCTACCTCACTTGAGAATGTATCGACAGGTTCAACTTCTATCCATTTAGTGACATATTCTACAGCAGTGATAATATATCGCGCACCTCATCATTTGGCTGGGATAGGAAATGGTCCTATGAAGTCTATAGCCCAGATTTCAAATGTGAGACTAGGGTTTACAGATATCAAGGGCATTTCTGTGCTCGGCAGAGGTCAACCAATTCGTTGACATCTATCACATCGACTAACAAAGTTTTTGCAATCTCTGTGGATCGTCGGCCACCATAATCCTGACTGTTGGATTTTCTTTGCAGTTGTGTCTGCTTGGAAATGTCCTCCTGCAGGTCCATAGTGTGCTTCATGCATAATTTGGTCTCGCTCATGGTCGAGTACACACCTTCTGAGAATGTCATCTAATCCCATTTTGTACAAAAATCCATTGATGAGGCTGTAAGGTGCAGCCTTCAGAGCTAAGATTTGTTTTTTCTTAGTGTTCAGACCTTATGGTGCCTGACCTGTCTCTAAGAACTGAGCTATTTCTTTGAGTTATTCTAGTACTGCTTCTATGTGAAATAAATGTGCATCTGGCAAGTCGTCGTCGACTCCGGTTGGTTCCTCTCCTGTGTCTATGTGGGATAGATGGTCGGGCCCGACATTTAATTTTCCTGGTCGGACAATGACTTCAAACTTGAATTCTTGAAAGAGAAGTAGCCAGCGACAAATTATCCCATGATGAAGTGGTTTATTGACAAGGTAATTCAAGGATTGATGGTCAGTATAAAATGTGAAGGGATTTGCTAAAAGGTAATGTCGATACTTTTGGATGGCAAAGACCATACCCAGAGCTTCCCTTTCGGTGGTCGAATAGTTTCTTTCAGCCTTATTTAATTTTTGACTGCTGTAAACTATAGGGTAATCCATCCCATCATCCCTTGGTTGAGTTAGGATTGCGCCAATTGCTATTCCTGGTGCATTGATATGCACATGAAATTTGGTCGACCAATTTGGAAACTTGAGTATGGGGGCTTCGACCAGTTTTCTTTTCAGTTTGTCGAAGGAGATTTGGCATTCCTCTGTCCACTTGAACTCTTGATCTTCTTTCATTAGTTATTCCAGAGGGTAGGTCATATATGAATAGTGTCTTATGAATTTTCTATAGTAGCCTGTATGGCCAAGTAACACCCTGACTTGTTTTGGGTTTACTAGTGGTTTCAGGTCAAGGATAATTTTAATTTTTGCAAAGTTGACCTTGATACCATATTTACAGACAATATTCCCTAAGAGTATTCCTATGGGAATCATAAAGATACATTTCTTAATGTTCAGGGAGAGTTGAATCTGTCGACATCTCTCCAGCATAAGTCAGAGCCATGTGCAGTGATATTTTAAGGTGGAGTATATGGTCCAGTCGTCGAAGTATACTGCCATGGTCTTATATATATTTTCTTGGAAGGTCTTAACAACAATTCAGGAAAATACTACAGGGGCATTATTTATCCCAAAAGGCATAATTCTCTAAGCAAAGCAACCAAATTCACAGACAAATGTTGTCTTCTTTTGATCTTCCTTTAATATTGGGACTTGGTTATAGCCTGAGAAGCCATCTGTAAATGAATAACATTCATGGCCTGCAACTTCATTTAAGATTTCATCATCATAGGGGATGGAGAATGGATTTGTCAATGTTACTTTGTTAAGCTCCCTAAAGTCGACAAAAATTCTTAACCTTTTTGGGTCATGTTTGGCTGTACGACCATGGGACTTGCCCATTCAGACTGGTCGATAGGGTAAATGATCCCTTCTACTAACATGTTGTTGATTTCCTTTTTAACTATTTCCTTGTACTTGTGAGCTAGTTTATAAGGTCGTTTCTTGACAGGTCGGACATCAGGTTTAGTATCTATTTTCATTTCTCCCATTTCCTATACTAAGCCTTTTAAATATTTATAGTCCCTTGCAAAGACATCTTGGAATTCTCTAAGTAAGTTCACTATTTCGGCGGTCTGTTGTTTGTTCCAGTACTCACCAATATTGGTTATTTTTGGTCAGTCGTCATTTGAAATGTCGACCTCTTTAGTTTTCACTTTGGCATCTAGCCACTCTGGTGCTTTAGCTTCATTGATCGGCCAACTTCCTTCTTTGAACTGTGAGAATGTAGCAGGAAAGTCGGCTGCAGTCATTCTGTCAAGAGCTGGTTTGTCGGTGGTATCGACTTTCAGGATTGAATGGATAGGTTTTGTTGTTTCAATATGGTCGGTTTTCCATTTGAAGCTCTTGCCTTCTGTGTGTTCATTTTCTAAGTGTAAACGGGTCTCCTGTGGTCTAGATTCGGTTTTTATATTGTTACAATCCTTGATCTGTCGGTGGTTCTGGGAGGGTTGTTTTTTGGTCGGTTGGAGAAATTGTTTGATTTGCTATGCTGTCTCGGCCAGTTTTTCATTTTTAGGTATGAACTAGAAGTCTTTGATAAAATTTTCCTTGATTTCATGCCAAAAGAAGGTTTCTCCTCTAGCTTCCTCCATCTTATACCATTTATTGGGTAAGTTGTCTAGGGTTGAAGGGAACAAATGGGGCCAGGCTCACTCATCTTTATAGCCAAGTCTTCTCCACTCCTTTTCACAAGTCTTAATGTGTTCTTCTGGGTTTCGACCTTGGGTAAATATAGGGATTTGGGCTTCCTGGGTTAACTTTTTTCCACCAAACCGTTCGACAAAGAAAGTCAAATAAGTTGTCCAGGTTTGTACTTTTATCTGATGGGTATCCCACCATCTAGTTGCTTGACCTGTAAACGTTTCCACTAAGCTTTGAAGTCGACCATGTTCTCCAATATTTTTAGATACTTGTTCAATGTGCATGACTGGGGATTCCCTCTCCTTATACCTGGGTAGTTGTGTAGTTTTTAAGTTGGTTGGTTGTAAGGTAGGGCATTCCCTTACTTTTTTTTCAAAGATTTTGGGGATAATGGATACTATGAAGCACTGTCGGGTGGGTTTTTTCTGTACTTTTTGGATAGTCCAGCACCCTCTTTCTTGTGTTTCATAATTATCCATCTCCCAGTCATACAATTCAGCATCTGAGTTATAACCAATTGAGTCTTGGTTACCTAAGTAAAGTTCTCCATGGATGTTCGACTCTGTGTAGTCCGTATTGTTGTGGATCTGGTAAAGTTGTCTGACATCGACTTCCTCATCAATAGGTTCTGTCCAAGGTTCTCCTTGGGATGGATGAATGGGTACAATGAATTTTTGACCATTTCCTTTTAGCTTGATTCGTTCCTTGTCTAAGGATATGGAGGCTTTCATCTTCTGTCCCCAAGGTCGACCGACTAGCATGGGGAATGAACTAGATCCCTCTTTTGGGTCAATAATTTCAAAATCAACCTTAGTCGAAATTCCTTTAATTGTCATGTCGACATTTTTCCAAACCCCAATGGGTTCAATGAGGCCTTGGTCGGCAAGTTTTAGGTAAATACCTGACTCGTAGAGTCAAGGTCTTCCCATCTTTTCCCATGTATCCCAGGTCATGATATTTACCTAAGACCCGAAGTCAAGCACTACTTGTCGGACGTGGTAACCTTCGATTTACAGGTAGACAAGTGGGTCGACATCATTTTTGTCTTTTTGGTTTAGGCTGCAGATGTTCTTAGTTTGTTTTTCGAGGTTAGTACTTTTTATTTGATGCAATAAATCGATGAACTGGGCTACGGATTTGTCTGTTTGTGTGAGATATATTAATTGCTGTATTGTGTTAGGTCGACTGCTAACAAGGTCTTCTTGTTGTGCAATGTCATGAAATATGTGGGTTGCCTTTTGATATGTGTGTTTTTTCTTTATAGGGTCGGGCTAAACATTTGTGTCTTTAATCTTGCTAATTTGGGGGTTATCAAGCCCTGTTTTTGTGCCTTGTCATGTAACAATATGTAAATTCTTAGTAGTTAGTACATCATGCTTTTGTACACAAGACAAGACATTAACATTTTTCTTCGTATTGATTTTCTATAACATAGTAGGACAATCCTCAAGGGAGTGATCGCCTACTCCACAGTGTGTACAGAATTTAAGATCAGTTCTGTCCTTGTATGGACAATCTGTGTACCGGTGACCTTCTTTGTAGCATGTGAAGCATTGGGTGGGTCGACGCGTTCGTATGTCATGATTCCTAGGGAATCAACCTCTTCCTCCATAACCCTAATGTCGGTTGTCGTATTGGTGCTCATATCGCCGGCCGTCGTATCTTTTTCCATTCTGGTTGTTTGTATTGTTTTGCTCATTGTTTTGCGCTACTGCATTCATTTGGTAGACCGCCTGATATTTCTGTTAGTTCTTCACGTTTAACTAACAGTAGACCGTGTTGTGAATTTTGGTCTCACAGATGGCACACTAGGAAGCCTTTCTGTTCTTCATGTTAAACAGACAATCTTTCATAGAATGATCTCCATGTTCCTAGCAAATGTTGCAAAATGATTTGGTTTGTACAAAGCGGATGTCTTGTCAGCTATATTCGTGTCGACAATTATCTTTTGAATGACTGGCCATCGAGCAGTTGGTACACCATATTTCCTGATTCTTGAGGGTTAGTTCCTTCAAAGACTTCTGCACATTCTCCAGCTATTCCTCTAATCTGTGGTCCGTTGGGTAAGCAGGTATGTCTTCATCCATCTCAACCTGCAGAGCTTTTGTTAGCGCTTCTTCATACATTTTGAACGTCTCCAGACTGATATGTCGGCGTACTTTCTGTGACAATCCTGCAAGGAACCATTGAATTAGTAACTGTTCATAAATAACGTAATCTAGCTCGCTTAGTAGGTCCTTCCAATGTTTGCCGTAGTCACGGACTGTCTCCCCTGGCTTTTGTGACGTCGTTTTAAGCTTTTTGGCAGCCAGGTGCTTGGCATCTGGGGTTTTGAAGAATGATAAGAACTGTGCTTTAATCTCAACTTTTTTTGCTCTAGGTTTCCTTTCTGAAAAGGTCATGTACCATGTCAAGGCCCTTTTCCTTAAGGCTCTGGTGAACTATGCCATTTGTCAGTCTTCATCTGTTACATGGTTTGCTTCCCAAATCGACTCGCGGATGAACCAATGTCATCTGGGGTCTTCATCTCCCTCAGAGAGAGGAATGTGAGTCGATCCGTGACCCATGTCTGAATCACTTTCACTGCTCTCAGAAGTTGGCAGAGGTGGAGGCGTGGGTGGTGGTGAAAGTGGTGGGGTTATTGATGTAGTTAGGCCTATGGAATTTTGGTTGATAGATCTTGAGCTCCCGTCGGTCATCGAGTCATCGTTGACTTGCAGTTGGTTGATGTCGACTTCAGCTGTCGATGGTCCACTGCAACTTTATGTTTGTAGGTCTGCTTGTTCGATTTCTTCTAAAGTTGTACTTGGCGGGGGGGGGTGCTCCTTCATGTGTCGGTAAGAGCAAGTGGATACTCCGAAGGGAGGTTGCCTCCTGAAACGTCACCCGGTTTCCTTTGAGTGGTCGACATATAATAAGGTGTCGACCCGTGTATGTTTCATCGCCTAGTCGGCTCCATATACTGAAGTCACCAGCTCGTAGTCGGAGGTCATCTTCGACAATAGTCTGTATTCTAGTACGTGGATTTGTTGGGGAAAGGGTTATCCCGTCATTGGGAGCTATTATTTGGAAAGCTTCTGGCTGCTCTATCCACACTTCTTCCTCCTTAGGGGATACCTCTTGCTCTACGCCCTCTTCCTATCGGTCATGACCCGACTCTGGCAGATTCTCTTCGCGGTCGTTCTCCCTAGGGTTTTGTCCACTGTGCAGCCCTGTAGCTCTTTCATGTCTTGCTTCCCTTCTCTGTTGTCTTTCATCCCTTTCTTGTTTCTGAATGTCTGACATACTTTTGTACAATACTATTTTCTTGAGGTCCTCTTTGGTCAACTTTTCATTACTGGTGACGGTTATCTGGTTTAGGACGACTATGATCCACTATACTCTACCTGCGACACATGACCAGCTACCCCCCCATAACCTAGCCGACACTTTTAGAGAGCCTGGGTAGTTTGATTTATTTTCTTAGGAAGTATTCCCACTCCCTTTCTGCAATGAATTTCTCCCATTGCCTCTGCTTCTTTTCCTAGTTGGTATTTGATGGCTGTTCGCACAGCGGTGGACGAGGTTCCACGATGTGGCCTGCTCCATTCTCTATCAAGAATTTGAATAGCAAGGTCGGTAGGGAACACAAAAATTGTTCGGTGAAATCTGTGTAAAATTTTTCTTTGACAGTTTCCACAGAAGTTTTGTCTTCGACTGCTTTCTCCTCACAGAAGTCATCGGCGATTTTCTCAAACCAATCCGACAAATTTGTTCAGCCTCCTTGGATCAGTTTTTCTAGAAACTGTTGTTCTTTAGTCGCATCCGAATTTCCCATCCAGAAGTTGCTTCAAGAGTTGTGGCACTGATTTGACAAATTTTTCATGTGTCTCTGTGAAAAATCTTGCTTTGGCTTCAGCGACTGTTAATCTGTTCCTTCTTGCATAATTTTGCAAGTAGTTCACAATTTTACGGTCCCACCAGTCCTTAATCTCCTGTTCTGGTATCATATGTGAGCATATATTTTAGACATGTACTACCGGCAATGGAACCAATGTTGTAATCTCACAGATCACATAAGGTTACCAATAATACATACTAAAACATATATATCTACAAATTAGAGACAGGAGACAAGAACAGATAGGAAAACAGATTATATTATTGCAATGAGTTCATACAAGGTAGAGAACTGAACTGAGTTCTCATTTGGCTCAACAGCCTAATATATACAATTTACAAACAGTTACAAAATAACTACCTGTCAGTTCGGTGAACCGACACGACTTTTAGTTAGCCGACTTAATATTCTAGTTTAGTTGACCGACTGACTTAGTCAGCTGATTGACTAAGTCGGCCTATCAGCTTACTCGGTCGATCGACTAAGTCGGTCTTCGTTCAAGTCGACTTTGTCGACTTGCTCCTTTCTACAGTAAATATCCTACACCTCCTGAAATTCCTTTGCAGATCGATAAACCTTAAGTTATAACATGCATACCAAAATGAGTCTTAAAGCATTCAGGGAATAATCCCAATTCTTGAGCCACCCAACATTATTCCATCATTGAGGATTTGGGCCAAACTCCTTGTGGGATGTCAGCTCTTGAAGTGCTTCATACTTGTCCTTCATAGAGGAGAGTGTTGTTAGATCTCTTAGAGCAGCTGAACCGAACTAATCCAATGTGGTTAGATTTCATGATGTCCAACCTTGCTTTCCTTACCATGTGGATTTTCAAGTCCATGTGGAGTTTTTGAACAACGCTATTAAACACACAATTGTTGATGAAGGCACTGCGATGTTAGTGATGTCTCTGGCTTATTGGAAAGGCCTTGTCTCTTTTATGTTGTCTAAATCCATGACTATGTTGACAAAATTTGATGGAGGTTCAATCAGACTGCATGGAATTATTCCCTCCCTTTAAGTCCAGTTTCAAGGGAAGACCGTGTCAGTCGAAGTTGAGGTGGTTGATTGGGCCCCTTTACTATGATATTTTACTGGGCCAGTGTTGATGTATTTGTAACTTCAAAATATATTCACTTATGTATTGTACCCCGATGTTCCTATCGAGAGAATCAGTAATATAATATAGTCATGTAAAGTAATACCCCAATGTTCCTATCGGGAGAATCAGTAATGTAATCAAGTCATGTAAAGTCATAGAAGGTAACCCTCCTTATTGATTAGGGGGAAAAGTACCCACAGTTGTGGGGAACTATGGTTATTAGAATCTGGTAGAGAAGTCAGCCCTGGTGATTTAATGTCAAGTCAAAAGCTAGTATAAATAGAGAGTGAGCCTCTCTATTTAGAACACACACACTCACACTTAGTTGTAGCACATGAGTGAGAGAGAGAAGAAGCTGGGATAAGAGAAAGAGAGAGATGAGTTGTCAGAGATCATATTTGTATCTTTGGGTTTTAATTTTGGTGATCATTCTATCTCTTAGGAAGTTGTGAGTTTTTCTCCTTTATGGTTTCCCCAAGTAAAATCTTTGTGTTCATTGTCTCTTGTGATTGATTGATGTGCTTGTTATTCTCTTAGTTAAGATCCTAAGATCATATTGCTTAAATGATAAAAATCTAACATGGTATCAAAGCTAACCTGAGAAGAAGACACTGTGTAGCTATGGAAGCTAGGGATTCTTACTCTTTGGGTCTCTCTCCACAATACATCAACAAAAAGAGGCTAGTTTGAATCTCCATTGAACGGCATATATTTTTGTCGAAGCAGAATCTGATTCTAAGTTTTTTCAGGTTTTGACCTACCACTACATCGGGAAATTAGGGATTTTCACAGAACTGGATTTTTTTGGTGAGCCTAGACTAGGATTGATCTCCTCATCAAAATCAAAGTTTAGAGACAAAAATTGATGTTTTTGGTTGGGTAGAACTCCAGGAAAGTCAAACCCTAATTTTCCCTGGAACCAAAAAATCAGCACTGCAGAAGATTAGCTCCAGATCCAGTTTTTAGCTTCTCAAATTGGTAAGATCTAAATATTTTGTATTTTCATTTGAGGTTCTCTATTAAGATGTCTCATCACACCAAGCTTGATGAAAAGCTTGAGGGAGATGACAACTTTTGAGCCTGGAAGTATAGGATCTCCCTAATCATGGAAGAAAATGAGTTGGACTCTTACATCAATGAAGAGGTTCTAGTTCTAGAGGGAGATGGGGCTAAGGCCTTACACAAAAATAAATTAGTCGTGGCTAAAAATATTATTGCTGATTCAATCAAGGATCACCTCATACCATAGGTGTCCTCCCTAAAAACACCTAAAGAAATGTTTGATGCCCTGACCAAGCTATTTGAAGGGAAGAACATAAACGGGAATATGGCTTTGAGGAACCAGTTGAAGAATGTGAAGATCTAGAATGCAGAGACCATACAGTCATGATTTACAAGGGTCTCCCATATCAAAGAACAACTTGAAGCAGTAGATGAAGAAGTAGAGAGTGCAAAAATTGTGATGACCACCTTGAATGGTCTCCCTAGGTCATGGGACTCTTTCATTCAATGGATTTGTGCTAGGAAGAAGCTAAACAAGTTTAATAGGCTATGGGAAGAATTCTCACAAGAATAAGCTCAAATAGTATCCTGAGAATAAAATATGGGAAGTGAAGATCAAGCTCTTATAGTACACTCCAAGAAAACCAGAACAAACTATCACAAAGGTAAGCACCCTCTCTAGAAAGATAAACCTAGAAGATCTAACAAATATTTGTATAAATTTAGATGCTATACATGTGATGAAAGAGGACACTTTTCCATAGATTGTCCTAGAAACAAAGATAGCTCTCACAAAAAGAAGGGAAACAAGAAAATACATCATGCTCATACTGCAGAGGATGATGAGCCACCCAAGAAGAGAATCAAATAAGAAAGTGATGAAGAATATGTTTTGATCTATGCCCTCATGGGAACTGTCACACATGGGAGAAATTATTGGCTTATAGACAGTGTGGCTTCCAAACACATGACGGGATTCAAGGAATATTTTGTGAAACTATTCGAACATGAAATGCCCCACAAAGTGAAACTTGGGGATGACTACCAGTATCCTATAAAAGGTAGCGGTGAATCCTCCTACAAGCTAGACTCTGGGAATTCTATGAATATGAAGGATGTCTTGTTTTTACCAGGACTAAAGAAAAATATTTTCTCCATCTTGGCATTAGATGCAAAAGGCATGAGGGTTGCATTTATAGATGGCCGAGTCCTCATGTGGCAAAAAAAAAAGACTAGTGATGATGCAGTAGCAATTGGAGAGCAAGAGGGAGGACTATACAAATTGAAGGGCCAACTAGAACAAGCCTTGGTCTATGACTTGGTAGATCCAAATTAACTTTGGCACAGAATCCTTGCACATGTGCACTATAGGGAACTACCACTTACAAGAAAATTTGTTGAATGTCTTCCAGAAATATAGGAAAAACATGAAGGTGTTTGCAAGGGATGCACGAAAAGAAAGAACACAAAGAAGACATTTCCAAGTAGCAAGAGCAAGGAAAAAGGAATCTTGGAAATCATCCACTCCAATGTATGCGGTCCAATGTCATCCAGTTCATTAAGTGGGTATGTATACTATGTTTCTTTGATTGATGATTTCTCTAGGAAGACATAAATATACTTCTTGAAAAGCAAAGATGAAGTATTCAACAAGTTCAAATAATTCAAAGCCTTGATCAAGAACCACACAGAAAATAAAATAAATACCTTTTGATCAGATAATGGCGAAGAATTCACATCAAATGAATTCAAAGAATTATGCAGAGATTCAGGGATTAAGAGAGATTTTACCACTCCATATAATACACAACATAATGGGGTTGCAAAAAGAAAGAACAGAACAATCATGAAAGCTGCAAAGGCAATGATTCATGATCAAGATCTCTCTATGCATATATGGGAAGAATCTTCTAGGAACGTTGTGTATGTATAGAACTGTACTCCACATAGAGTACTTGAAAATAAGACACCTAAAGTGTTGGTTGCTTAGGGAAGAACTGGGTTCTTATACTATTATTTTAACCAACAAAAAGACCCGTAGTGTTGGCCCTTTTGGCAACAACCTGCGAACAGGTTGCAGTCTCACCCGAAACAGCTATGGGGTGCCGTAGAATCAGGTTTCTGTAGGCAAAAGAGGGATATTACTGTACCTTTAGCCTTAAAAAATACTAAACATATAACACAGAGCTTCCACAGTCACTTAATTAGCTTTGTAGTTTAGATAAACAGACAGTTACTTCCTTAACCCTTAACTGGGAATTCAAAGCTAAGTTAATACTTAACAATATATATTACTTATCATTCACCTACTTATCAAATGCATAAAACAAAATAGTACAAAACAAAAAGGAACCACCACAACACGCGATATACGTGGTTCACCCCCAGTGTAGGGGCTACATCCACAGAACTGTGATTTATTCAACTCTTTACAAACAGCAGTTCTAATCTACACACTTAGCTGTAGATCCCTACACACTCAGCTGCAGGTCTTCTCAATAATCCTAAAACTGCGCACTTAGCTATAAATATCTTTCTCCGATCTGCGCACTCAGCTACAGATCCTTTCTTACAAAACCCTCTGCGCACTCAGCTGTATAGGTCGTCCATGCGCACAACTGGGACTTAACCTTAAACCCAAAAATAGGCCTTAGATTTGCATCAAATTATCATCATCATAACAATGACAACAACAACCCTAACTCCTTTACATAAGTGCCTATTTATACAAGTGCACTATTACAATACCATGTGTTTAAACGATGGGCTTAAAAACCATGAGTTCAAACCATGGGTTAATTACAAAAAGAGGGGCTTCGACCCAACCCCGACACCCCTAAGACTATTTTGGGCCACAACTCCACTTACAAGCTTCGTACCAAAACCATGGAGTTGCCAAAATTAAGGACCTTCAAGGTCCGCGCCCCAACATGCCCCTAAGACTCACCACTATCCCGTCTCGGGGCACTATGCTTCTTTTTTGGTGGGAGGATCTTGTTGGAAAAGATAGTGAACTGCTTGTTGAGGCTATGCATGATATCTTTGGCTTCTTGCTCCTTCTCCATGATCTCTTGCAATGTTGTTGATGATGCTTCACTAGCCTTTTCCTATGCGAATGCATCATATTCCTTCAAAACTTTGAGCTAGTTGTCCACAGCAGTGCTCAGCTCCAATGCCTCGTTAATGAGAGGCTGCATAGAGTTCACCAATAGTGTTTCTTTCCTTCTACACGCCTCAATTTCTTCCTGGAGCTCATTACTCTGCTTTACCTTAAGCATTTTCTGCATAGGAGGCAATGTATTGATCTCTGCTTTTACTGCATCCAACTCTGTCTGTCACTGCTTGATGGTTTCTTGCAGCTTTTCAACTTCTGGGTGGTCCTGCAAGTTTTCCTAGGCCTCGACACTTTCATCCAGTAGCTTTGATGCACTGCTCACAAGATCTAAGATCTTCGTTGTTGAGGCCTGAATATCCCTGCGACGATGTTCCCTGACCTCTGGTGGACTCTCTGGAGTAATGCGAAGTTGAATCTCCACAATCTGAGCCTCATGCTTTGTTTTCATCTTTTCTATCAGGCTGCAAGACTGTTGTGCATAGTCTTTCATCTTGGCAAGCCTCTTCTCCAGTTCTTCTTCAGCCTCTATGTCGAAGTCAAGGAGACTTCAACATGCCTCATCCAATTCTCGTGCTAGTGAAGCCTGCTTGCTTTCTTCTTCCCTCTTCTTCTGTTCAGCTTCATCCAACTGCACTGCGATGCTCTCACTCTGCTTTATGGAATTTTCCAACTGCGTGTGTGAGTAGCTGTCTCGCTGTCGGATCTCATTTATAATTGCCAATTGGCACAGATGCAGCTTCGACATAGACAACCTGGCGTAGTCTATTTCAATAGTCATACTCATCTGCGAGCGAGATGGTGCGTTAGTTATTATGAGGGCCGCACTTGGGATGTGTCCTATGTTATTTCCGGCTGGCCATTTCCTCATATCTGGCTGCATGCTTACTAGGGCACTGCTTGCTACAGTGTCAGTCACTGATCTTTCTTCTAATGTCTTGAGTTCTATAATTCATTGTGCTACACCCGAGAGTGCATCAAGATGTGTAGCTGTGAATTCTGACCACTTGTTGGTTAATTCTTCTGTGGACCTTTTCAGAGCCTGATCAAGCTCTTCCATCATCAAAGTAGGCTCTTTGACGATGTTCTTTCCCTTTGACGCCTTTTTTTCTTTCTAGGCTGAGGTTTAGTCACTTCCTCTTCCTCTGGCGACTTGCGCTTATCTGGGAGATTGGGGTTGGATATTGTCTTGACTGATTCTTCTTCTTCTTCATCACCTCCATCATCTCTGCTTTGCTCCGACTCATCTTGTTCGTCGCTTTCTTTGAGTGGGTTATTCTGCTGCGTCTAACTGGGACCTGTGCCCACATCTGTTATTGGGGGAACTAATATGCTCGGCCTTGTTCTTGCATCCTTCATCCATTCATCCGGCCACTGCTTGACTATTGCAAGAATTTCTTCCTCATTCACCACATATGGCAACTTCGAACATTTGTGTTTTCTATCTGCGTGGGCCTGGATGAAGACATGATGCATGTCAGCCCTGAAATTGGCCACTCCCGCATACTGAGAAAACAGCTCATTACTGAGCCGTGGTGTCTTCAGGATCTCATACAAAATATTCATTGTGTAGAAGGTGAACACATATTTCATCATCTACTAGAAGGTTTTATCCTACGACACCCACAGAGATGCATATCTTGCTGCGCCAGGAATGTGTGGAGGCACATCAACAAACTGTGCCTCGGTAGGTTCTTTCCATCCTACCAGTGCAATAAGCACTAAAAAACATGAGTAGTGAAAGGGTCTACCTTTCTCCTGTGCATCACAGACATCTTCAAGGAACTCCTTAGCAATGTACGCTGCCCAATTGTAACTATAGCCATCAGCACAGTTCGCAGCAATACTGACAATCGGGGCAGATACTTCATTCGTTCTACACTTCCGCATTAGCTTGCATGCTAGCAGTTCTGTGGTGAAGCGAATGTTCTGGTGCTGGATTGTCGAGGTTTGATACCCTTGCTTTCCTTTCGTCAGCCCGAAGCGTTCCTTCATGCTCTGCGCCAGCTTCGTGTCTTCATTCTTTCCCATGAACTCGATGCTAGGATCGGGCCCTTCCTTCGGCAAGCCTGTGATCTTATGGATCAGTTCTCCTTCAATAGGAATTCTCTGGCTTCCTATCCATAGGTGCCCATCATGCACCAAGGCCAATAGCTGCTTAACCACTATGGTAACCGGTGTGCTGCGACCGAAGTGGGGAACATTCAACATTTTTAATAGGCCAGCTTGCTCCAAGCCAGCAGCCCACTATTTCACTTCTAGTAGCGTTGTACTAGTCTCCGGATAATAGACAGAGTGTAGGTATTTCCCTGGTGTGAACTGTGGAAATTTCCCACGATCATTTGTATCATGGTCTACGTACTTCAGCCGGTCTATTTTTTCTGTCATTGTTCCAACCAGCTGCACAGCCTGTGGCAGCGACGGGGTGCATAACGTGAACTTGGCTGTCCGCCGAGGTGGATGAACTCCTAATCGCATAGGTGGAAGATATGGTGGATGCTGCGATGCAACATTCTCATCATCACCAAGGTCTTCGAATTCTCCAAGAGGGTTCATCACGGGATCTTCTGGTGTCTTTCCTAATGGCTGGTTCTGTTCTTCGTTCCACTTAGAATGAACTTCTACCCTAAACTTCTTCCTGGTTGATCATGTCTGCATTGGCTAACTTGGCGCTGTGGGAGTCTCTTCACAAGGTGCAGATGCAGGTGTATTTCTCAAAAGGTTATGCAGACCCCTCTCTCTGAATTCGCTCAACAATTCCTGGACCTCATGATCAAATGACATGGACTAAACTGTAAAACTCAAGAAAATGCGTAATGCGAACTTCGTAGGTCTGGGTGTCTTCTTATAGAATCCATCGACCAAATCTGTCATAACTGTGCATTGAAGACACCAAATCTAATAGATCAGCTATAGATCTTGTCCAAACGGTGCTAGATTCCTTAAAATCTCATCATTACAGGCATTTAATGCAGTTAACGTACCGATGCCGCCAAATCTGATTTTTTCCAACGGTCGCATTTTGAGGTCGACACACCTTTCCTCTTCAGCACAACTAGTAACTTTGGCTGCGCCACAAATAAGGACCTTTGACACAGCACATACCTTCGACACATCATGGCACTAGTTTCGACAGAGCTTCGAGCTTCGACCCCCGATAGTATTTCTTCACAGTGTCCTTCTGACTCAGGGATATTAATGTTGCACGGGTCTTCGTCTTCATCAATGGTGAGGTTATAGCATTCTACTGCATTAGATTCTTGTTCCTTCCAATCAGGTTGGTACTTGGCTAATTCTTTATCATCAAACACCTTAGTATGGATCAACCTAATAGCTACGTCCAAGACAGAGCAATCCTCATTAATAGAAAATGTAAGCACAAAAATATCAACAAGGTTATACCAACTTACAGTACCATGGTGAAGCTCAACCTCCGCATACCAGTTCTTTGCTACAGGTTCTAGAGTGTGTACAAACCTATGTACCCATTCTTCACAAGGTACATGCTTCCATGCTTCATAACACTGTTGCAAATGTTCATGAGGGCTAGTCTTACCATTAAATCTGCTTCGCACCTCCTGAGGTTGATCCCTGAATCTCAGGCGAAGAAATTTTTGACAAGCTGTCCAACTAGGGATATGATTTTTATGACCATTCCACCATCTGGCAGCTGCGGCTCTGAATGTTGAACCTAGGGTCTCCATTTTCTGTGAATCTGGTACTTGCTCTGAGAATTGTGCAATAAAATCTTCTAGATCTATCAAGCCATCAAAAGTAGGAAAGATCTTTGTCTGTGAGCCAACCCATCTGATAGACTTGGTAATTCTTGCACATCGATGTCCATGTAGTTCATAAATTCTATTCTGCCAATTCTCTAGGCCTTCGTTTGAATCATTCATGCAAGAACTGTCACACTGCCAATCCATTATGCCTTCAGTAGTAGGGTTAACATAGTCTTCTTCTTTGGCTGTGATGTTGTAAATATGATCTAAAACATCCCGATCTTCATGTCTGACTGGCTTTGTATACCTTTCTCCTTGAGAAGGTTCCAATGGAGCTATGATTCTCAAGCCTTTACCTTCAAAAGTCATCTGTTTGTTCTTCAGGTTGATTACTGCATCATTTTCTATTGCCCATTCAATTCCTAGCAATGCTAGATAGGGGTTGCTATCATCAATTATTTCAATGACTTCAAAATCTGCTAAGGTAATGACTCCATCAATTTCCACTGGTACACTAGGGAATCTTCCCAAGGGCACAATCTTCTACTGATTGGCTAATCTCAGCTGTATAGGGGACCATTCAAGCGTAGGTCTTCCCATTTGTTCCCATGTCTACCTATTTAGGACATTCACTTCTGATCCTAGGTCTAAAATAATATTAGTCATGTCATAGTCTCCTATCTGAGCATGCAACCTCATTTCTCTTCCAGTCCTTCTAACTCTATTAACATTTTTTCCTCTATTAGAGCTTCACTGAGGTTCGCAAGACGCGATAACTTTCTGTAACTCATTCAAAGCACTCTGATTTCTTAATAACTTCATACAACTCTGTAAAAATGATGTTAGAGTACTTACTTGAGCTGGCGAAGCTTCTTGAGACTGTAATTGTTGTTGCTATTGTTGCGTAGTTTCTACTGATGTTGTTGAATCAGCAAAGTCTTTTTTGGCTTCCATAAATGTTCCTTTTTCTCTTCCAACATTGAAGACGAGAATTTTTTCTGGGGTCTTGCAGACCCAATCCTCGTCAGGTTGTTTCTCCTTATTCTGTACTTGCATCGTAACTCCACTCCTTGTAACAACATTAACAGCTGGGATAGATATTTTCTCTACTGCAATCATTTGAAAATTCTAGGTAGGAGCGCCATTTATTTCTTGTATCTTGGCTATCAACTGTGGACATTTCTCAATCACATGATTGACTGCTCTGCAATATCGACATGTCAAAGTTGGGTTCTAACAGTCTGTAGATACATGTCCTGCTTGATTACAGTTGTAGCAAATTACCTGGCCTCGACCTCTTCCAGGCATACCACCATGACCTCGACCTCTGAAATTACCTCGACCTAATGTACTACCATGGTAACCATATCCATCATTGTCTTGTGCATCAGGTTGCACCCTATAAGCATCATAGGTTTGCTCTCTCATGAGGTCAAAGTTGTGACACTCGTCTTCGTTGTGTCCAACTGACTTACAGAATTTGCAGTAGGGATTCTTAGGAACTTGGACATATCTCTGCAGCAGGTAGCAATATTCAGGTCGATGCTTGCCAGTTGTTCTACATATCTCACAATATAGGACAGTTGGGTTAAATGGGTTTGGTGCACCAGTATTCAGATAATTTCTTACTGCAAGGCACTATTCTCTATCATGACCTTCTATCTTACATCAAGTACACCACACCTCTTCCTGAGTAGCTTTCCCTTTCTTCATGTCGTGAAGCTCCAAATCCATTTCTACTAGATGTGCTTGTATTTGGGCTATTCTATAATTATCTCCGATAGGGTCTGTTTCAAGCTTCATAGAAATTTCCAATGCTTCTTGCTGATCAACAAAACTCTATTGCATGAGTGGAGTCCTGATATGTGGCAACAGTGCTGCAATGAACCATTCTTTATGTTGTTCTGTTCCAATAGTGAAGCTAACTTGATCCAGCAGAATCTTGAACCTTTGATCAAAGTCCCAAACTGATTCACCTCACTTCTGCTGAATTTCCTTTAGTTCAGTTACAGACTGCGAATTTGATTTAGGCTTCTTAAATTCTTTAATCATTGATTTTTTAATATCGGACAAGACATATTTCTAAGTACTGGAAAACTTCATAAACCAGGTCAAGGCTCGGTCTCTAAAATATGTGACCATCTGCGCTGTTCTTGTATTCTGATCCATAATCTTCTTAGCAGTCCAAACAGCTTCGCATAAGAACCAAAACTACTCTGGATCGTCTGATCCAGTTCCTCTAAAGACTAAGAGCTTGATATCATCATTTACATGGGCCATAGCGGATCGAGGGGGGGGGGATGGGGAGGAGGAAAACTGGTAATAGGGGGGGGGGACTTACTAAGGTATATTGACCTGCGACAGGACTACTCGGGCTAGGGTTACTTTCATACTGCGATGGGTTCTCAGGGATAATAGATCTTCGCTGCGGAGTTATAGGAGGGTTTCTAACAAAAGGGGTTTCTTCATATTCAAACTCTTATGGGATTAAAGGGGTATAAGTGGTATTCTGGCCTAGGGTAAAGGATCCAAAATTTCTCTTATATCTTTTACCGCTTCGAAGCAAACCACTTTGCTCATCGAAGTCACTTTCACTTTCAAACATAGGTTAGTAGCACTAAATCTAGCAATCTGATTCAATACGAAATATGTGTTTTTCAGCTAGGAGCATTTTAATTTTCAAACTAAGTGAGTTCAAGTACTTACCCCTTGGTCCTTTGAAGAACTGTCTTTCTACTTCGCTGAAAGAAGTATGTGTGTCGATGGTGAACTCCGTCACGAATGCTTCAAGGGTTTGCATTGTCCAGAAGTCAATAACTCTAGATACTGCGTTGTTCACTCTTTTCAACAGGTTAATTCTTTCTGGGGTCCAGGTAGGAGACTGATGTTCTTGGAAGTTTGTCCTTCTTTCTGTCAACCTAGATAACCACTGGTGCAATTCTATGTGGATACTACCAAAGAAAATTTCATAAATATCATAAAAAATGTACCTTTGCAAGAAGTCGTCTGAGCTACGACGAGGATCTTTATTTTCTTGTTCAGCAAATTTCATATAGGTGTCCTCAACCTAATCACTGATTTGTTTTACTGAGGGCCTCCAGAACATATCCCTCTAGGTACAACATAGATCCCTCTTGAGCAGATACTGGTTCAACCAGAAACGGAACCAATTTGTTGGTTGTTTATGGCAGACCCGGGTTCTTATACTATTATTTTAACTAACAAAAAGACCCACTGTGTTGGCCCTTTCAGTAACAACTTGCGAACAGGTTGCAGTCTCACCCGAAACAACTATGGGGTGCCGTAGAATCAGGTTTTTGTAGGCAAAAGAGGGATATTACTATACCTTTAGCCTTAAAAAATATTAAACATATAACACAGAGCTTCAATAGTCACTTAATTAGCTTCGCAGTTTAGATAAACAGACAGCTACTTGCTTAACCCTTAACTGGGAATTCACAGCAAAGTTAATACTTAACAATATATCTTACTTATCATTCACCTACTTATCAAATGCATAAAACAAAACAGCACAAAACAAAAAGGAACCACCACAACACGCGATATACATGTTTCACCCCCAGTGTAGGGGATACGTCCACAGAACTATGTTTTATTCAACTCTTTACAAACAAAAGTTCTGATCTGCGCACTCACTTGTAGGTCTTCTCAATAATCCCAAAACTATGCACTTAGCTGTAGATATATTTCTCCGATCTGCGCACTCAGCTGCAGATCCTTTCTTACAAAACCCTCTGTGCACTTAGCTGCAGAGGTCGTCCATGCACATAGCTGAGACTTAACCTTAAACCCAAAAATAGGCCTTAGCTTCGTATCAAATTATCATCATTATAACAACGACAACAACAACCCTAACTCCTTTACATAAGTGCCTATTTATAAAAGTGCACTATTACAATACTATGTGTTTAAACCATGGGCTTAAAAACCATGAGTTCAAACCATGGGTTAATTACAAAAAGAGGGGCTTCGACCCAACCCCGACACCCCTAAGACTATTTTGGGCCGCAACTCCGCTTACAAGCTTCGCACCAAAACCACGGAGTTGCCAAAATTAAGGACCTTCAAGGTCCATGCCCCAATTGGGAGTTGTAAGAGGGATTAAGAGGGAGTTGACCACTCCATATAATACACAACAAAATGGGGTTGCAGAAAGAAATAACAGAACAATCATGAAAGCTGCAAAGGTAATGATTCATGATCAAGATCTCTCTATGCATCTATGGGAAGAATCTTCTAGGACATTTGTGTATGTATAGAACCGTACTTTGCATAGAGTACTTGAAAACAAGACACCTAAAGAAGTCTTCTCCTGCAAGAAACTTGAATTAAGTCATCTTAGAATATTTGGATATCCAGTGTACATACACATTCATAAAGAAAAGAGGAAAAAGTTAGATCCTTCAGGAAATAAGGGTATATTTGTGGGATATAGTGAAATCTCGAAGGCTTACAGAATATACTTCCCAGGATTAAAGAATATTGATATCAATAGAGATGTAACATTCAACGAAGACTTAGCTTACAAAAAATCTAGAAAGAGACATGTTGAAGACCCTGAAGAAGCAGAAGTACCCAGAATACAAGATACAACTATGAACAAAGAAAATCTAGAAGAAGATCAAGATATAGAAGAACCTTAGGAACCTGTAGATCCACCTTAGGAGAAGAATCCTCACAAGATGAAACCTGTATGGGTACAAGAGGCTATCTAAGGTGCAGAGAGATATGGGGCTCCAAAATAAATGCACAGAGATAGGAAAAAAACTAGGTCCTACTTCGGTTATGTAGCCCTATTCTGTGACATCATTGATAAAGAACCTTTTGACTATGAAGAAGCAGCAGAAAAGAAAAAAATGAAAGGATTCTATGATTGAGGAGTACCAGTCGATCGTGAAGAATGATGTTTGGGATGTTGTCCCAAGACCAAAGGGGAAGTTTTTTGTGACTTCTAAGTGGATCTACAAGATCAATCATGCTGCAGATGGTAGCATAGAGAAATATAGAGCAAGATTTGTGGCTCGTGGCTTCTCCCAAAAAGAAGGAATAGATTATGAAGATACTTTTGCACCTGTAGCTAGATACACTTCTATCAGATCAGTAATTTCTCTAGCTATAGTAATGAAATGGAAGATACACCATATGGATGCTAAGACTACTTTCCATAATGGTGTAGTATAAGAGGAAGTGTATGTGGAGAAGCCACTCGGTTTTGAGACACATGATAGGGAGACTCATGTGTGCAAATTAAAGAAGGCCCTGTACAGTTTGAAACAGGCACCGAGGACATGGTACAACAGAATTGACAGCTTCCTGACTAGTTTGGGTTTTACCAAGAGTAAAGTAGATTCCAACCTTTACTACAAGGTTGAGGAAGGGAACCCAGTGATACTCTTACTATATGTATATGACCTATTTGTAACAGGTGAGGATGGGTTGATTGCCGAAACGAAGAGGAAGCTTGTTGTTGAATTCGAGATGAAGGACTTCGGTATGATGCATTAATTTCTAAGCATGGAGGTGTGGCAAAATGTAGGTGGAATATCCCTGGGACAAGGGAAGTATGCAGTAGATATCCTGAACAGGTTCGGTATGATGGACTCTAAGGCCATGACCACACATATGGCATCGAACTTGAATCTATTGAGTGATGCTTCATCAAAGTCAGTTAATGCTATGATGTATTGTCAGATTATTGGGTCCTTGATGTACCTGACAAATACAAGACTAGATATTTGCTTTACTATGAACACATTGAGCCAGTTCCTAATAGATATGAGACATGTTCACTTGATTGCTGCAAAGCATATTCTGAGGTACCTGAAGGGTAAAATTGATTATGGGCTCAAGTATGAGGTGAATCAAAAGATTAACCTGGAAGGTTATGTGGATTCAAATTGGGCAGGAAATTCCAGTGATAAGAAGAGCACTTCGGGGTGCTGCTTCAGTATGGGATCAGATGTGATCTCTTTTTTTAGCAGGAAGCAATCATATGTGGCACTGAGTACAACCAAAGCAAAATATGTCATAGCTTGTCCAGCTAGTTGTGAGGCAGTGTGGCTGAAGAAGATATTATCTGATTTCTTTGATCTCCAGTTGGATTCTACTTGTAAATATTGCGACAACCAGAGTTTTGTGAAGTTTTTCGAGAACCTAGTGTTCCATGACAATTCGAATCAGATCAGGATCAAATATCACTATATCATGGATATGGTGTAGAGAGGAGTAGTGAAGCTCCAGTATATTACAATGGACGAGCAGGTAGTTGATGTGTTGACCAAACCATTAGCTAGAGTGAGTTTTGAGTGATTCAGGCAGAATCTTGGTGTTCTCCAGATTGAGGTTCCTTCTAGGGGGAAGTGATGAGTCTGAGAGCCTTTTTGACATGGTAGGATTGGTTCCTTCCATGAGCAGATATAAGTGAAGATCCTTTCTGACATGGTAGGATTGGCTCCTTCCATGGTCAGATATAAGTGCAAAGCCTTTCTGACATGGTAGGATTAATTCCTTCCATGGTTGGATATAAGTGTTGAGCCTTTCTAGTATGGATGCAAGATGTGTTCCCCCCATGGCTAGATATAAGTGCCGATCCTTTCTAGCATGGATGCAAGATGTGTTCCCAACATGGCTAGATATAAGTGCTAATCCTTTCTGACATGGTTCTTGGATGTGTTCCTCCCATGGTCAAATATAAGTGCTAAGCCTTTCTAACATGGTTCTTGGATGTGTTCCTCCCATGGTCAGATATAAGTGCTAAGCCTTTCTGACATGTTTCTTGGATGTGTTCCTCCCATGGTCAGATATAAGTGTTGAGCCTTTCCCACATGGTTCTTGGATGTCTTCTTCCCATGGTCAGATATAAGTACCGAGCCTTTCTGACATGGTTCTTGGATGTGTTCCTCCCATGGGAAGATGTAAGTGATGGGCCATTCTGACTTTGTGGCAGGTTGGGCCTCCCATGGTCAGATGTGAGTGTTGGGCCTTTCTGACATGGCGGTGGATGTGTTCCTCCCATGGTCATATGTAAGTGTTGGGTGGGCCTTTTTGACATGGTTCTTGGATGTGTTCCTTCCATGGTCAGATATAAGTGTTGAAGAAAATGAAGACCTACATGAAGGCTAGGCCTACAACCAGCATAAAAAAGGGTTGGCTCTGTGTAATTTCCTATGACGATTATAATTGAGAGATAGCACCATTTGTTCAAGATAGAGGAAGCAATCATGATGATGATCCAGTGATGATCCAGATGATCTAGCCTTGATGATGATGAAACAATGATGATCTAGACTTGAGGATGATCCAGAATTGATGATGATCTAGTGATGATGATCCTGTGATGGAGACTTATGTTGATGAATTGTGTCAAGATAATACCTTCCTAGTTAAGAGGGAGTGTTGATATATCTGTAACTTTGGAATGTATTCACTTATGTATTGTACCCCAATGTTCCTATCGGGAGAATCGATAATATAATCAATTCATGTAAATTCATAGATGGTAACCCTCCTTATATTGTGGGGCACTAGGGTTATTAGACTCTCCTAGAGAATTTGACCCTGGTGAGTTAATGTTAAGTCAAAAACTAGTATAAATAGAGAGTGAGCCTCTCTATTTAGAACACACACACTCACACTCAATTGTAGTGCATGAGTGAGAGAGAGAAGAAGTTGGGCTAAGAGAAAGAGAGAGATCAGCTGTCGAAGATCATCTTTGTATCTTTGGGTTTTACTTTTGGTGCTCATTATATCTCTAAGGAAGTTGCGGGGTCTTCTCCTTTATGGTTTCCTCAAGGAAAATATTTGTGTTCATTGTCTTTTATGATTGATTGTTGTTATTTTTATTCTCTTAGTTAAGATCCTAAGATCATATTGCTTAAACGATAAAAATCTAATAGCTAGAACTAGAATTACTCTATGAAAGTGATAGTATCATGCATATTTTGTGTTATGTTCTTATCTTTAGAGGATGGGATTGTGACGATCGATTAATTTTTACTTGATAATTGTAGTTCATCTGCATCATCAAGACCTGCTATTATTGGATAAATCTACTCAGTCGGAATCAATCCATATCTCCCTAGTCCAAGTGGATCTAGAACAAATCAAATACATAATACAATCTACTTTCCTAGATCAAACATGAATGAAAATAAATAGATAGATCACTTACCTGTAATATGCAAATCCTCTTCTCTCTTTGTTGATCCAAGCTCCAAAATATTCAGATATTCAGCTGCAAAAACCTGTAGAGTAAGTGGAAACAAGCAAGTAGTACATGTGTATCAAAACATGAATTGATCTAAGCTAACAATTAAGGAAGAAATATCTAAACATTATTAACACAATAAAATTTATGGAAAGATATTTGTATTAATGTAATCAAGGAGACACATAGAATTACATATAATAAGGAATGTCACAACCTAGCCTTAACTCTGCAAATTTCCATCCAACAATCCAAGCCAAGCCTCCAAAGGATGATAGGGATCATCTAGAATTTCCACCAGCATAATAATACCATAGTCCTTTCTCCTTTCACAATGGAGAGAGAGTTTAATTTATAAGGCTAAAGGGATAGAGTAGGTTGAGGATTAGGAGGAGGAGTCTAAGGGATCTTCCCTATAGGTTAGGAACTGAATACCACCTCACCTAGATAATAGGGATATACCTCCACCTCATCCACCTTTGAGAAGGGACTTGAAGCTCCATTTTTTCCCCTCAAAACGCCATTGGCGCACCTTCCATGAAGGGAAATAGCACCGTCGGTGCACCTAACAGTGGGAGATAGAGTGTTAGCACCGGTGCACCTATAATTAATGGAAATAGCACCATCGGTGCACCTATAATGAAGGGAAAAGCGTTGACCTTTATAAATAGGGAAAAAAGGATTGAAAAACCTCAATATCAATCCAGTTCAACATAGAGAAATTTGGGGATTATGAAAAGGGTTAACACATGGGTCAACAGGATGAGATTTTGGTGTAACAAAATGCCCCCCAAGGTATGAAGTTATAGGAATGCGATAGGTGAATTCTTTTCAAAGTGAAGAAATATAAGGCAAGGATGTTGGCTGGAAGCTGTTGTAGTACCACTGACTCAAATCTCATATGACTCATAACATGGCTACCGACCAATACAATGTGGATCCATGATAGTAGAGACCAACTGAACATAATCATGGCTACTAGACACAATCATAGATCCATGATGAGATGATAACACATCCATGACCAATACAAAAGTGTATCCATTTATTATGACTCAAAAAAAACTCCATCGCAACCTAGTCGAAGATATCTGACAACCCAGGGTCTTCAAGCTGAACCCACAACGATACAAATCTAACCATTTGATTACAATGTCTTGAAATCAAACATGGTATAAACCACTTGATTACAAGTCATTGATGTAAAATGTTAACAAGTGTGAGGGAAATCACCATTGATGTCAATGATTCCTAAAGTATCCTAGTACATACCATCGAATGTGAATAAAGGACTTGGATTCGAACACTAGATGAGATCTTTCAATCAAGAGTCAATGATGTAAAATCATGTTGAAAGTGAGGTATCCTGCCGTTAAGTCATGCAGGCCCAAGGTACTTGTCTAGGTTTCTAATTCAAATTCCTGGATGAGGAGTTGAATTAGACAGGAATAGACTTGTTGAAGGAGGGCCATGTTGAATGCACCATCATTGACATGAAACACGATCAAATATGTTTTGGAGCAAACCAGAAAACAAAGTGATGGAAGATAGTGACTCAAAGATGACTGACATGATAGAAGGTAAGCTAAATGCGGACAATGAAAGGATGACCAAATTTCTGTTGAACATGGGCATGGCATGAATTGGCAGTATTGACATGAGAATGGTACCAATCCCTCAATGTAACTGATAGTGAGAGTATTATTTGACAACTCAAAGGAGTAAGAATACTCTAGAAATTAGCAGGACTTGATGAAAAATGGATTACCCAAGCACTGAAATGCATATGCAAATGAGTGCCATTCAAGTGTGACTATGTACTGCCATAACAAAATACAAACTCTTGCCTTAATTTATCCATAGTGATTGATGAGTACCTCTTTGCTTTTTAATGAGCTGGAAAAGGGTAATAAACGCTCGATATATCTCTTCCTTCGGATGAGTCCAATCTCATATGTTTTATGAACCTGAGAAAGGAGGGATTCATTCCCAGAAAAGGGTCCTTCATTGTTTGATTTTATGAGTTCGATGAAAGAAAACTCATTCATCGTTTAATATTTAGAGAGTTTGAAATCAATAAGAAGACTTCAAAAGGTTTTTTTTCATAAATAGTCCTAATCGATCTGAAAAATAAATAACCTACCACTGATTAGTCGATCTTTTTGATACTTTTACAAGCGTGAACACAACAAGTTCGCTTGGCAATCTTTTTTGTGTTTTTAGGGAGACTGAGAAGAGCTCAAATATAACTCAGCAACGAGTTCTTTTTCATAATCCAATTTTAACGAGTCCAAAAAACAATAAAAGAACACTCAATACCTCTTCACTAAGTTTTTAACGAGCACGAAAAAGGTATAAAAGGAACTAGGAACCTTTTTCATGATTGAATCCAGAGCAAGAAAAGTGATAAAGTAAGCTCAAACCATTTTTCATGTTTTAACAATAGCACAAAAAATGAAAAGCAAGCTCGAAACCATCTTACTGTTTTTAACGAGCTCGAAGATCAGCTAAAAGAATGCGCAAGGTATCTGCTTCATTTTTTAACAAGCTTGGAACAGAATAAGAACTATGCTCAAAGGGTTGTTTCATGATTTAATGAGATTGAAACTAAAAGAAAGTACGCTCAAAATAACTTCCATCGATGGGTGATTTCCCAACATGATTTCTAGTTGTTGGTACTTGCCCCTAGTTTAATTGTTAAGTAACTTAATTCCAATACAAAGAGGTAGGGTACATGCCCCCCAAGCTTCGTTTCTCTTGCTTTACAAGCAAATGAAATGAAGGCTCAAATATTGAGTCTTGACACAATGGAAGGATCCGTTTCATTTTTTAATGAGCTTGACAGGAAGAAGGAATTGTGCTCAAGGTAGGTTTTATTTTTTAACGAGCTTGAAACTAAGAATGAACACTGCTCAAGGTGATCTGCTTCATTTTTACACAAGATTGAAACAAAAAGTAACCATGCTTGTGGGGACCTATCTCATTTTTACACAAGCTTGACACAAAGAATAACTATGCTTGAGGAGACCTGTTTCATTTTTACTCAATATTGAAATAGAAAGTAACCATGCTTGAGGACATCCATTTCATTTTTTAACGAGCTTGACATGGAATGGGAACTATGCTCATAGCTATCTATTTCATTTTTTAACGAGCTTGACACAGAATAGGAACTATGCTCGCAGGGATGGTTTCATTTTTACGCAAGCTTGAAACCAAAGGTAAACTTTGCTTGGAAACCTATTTCATTTTTTAACGATCTTGACACAAAAAAGGAACTATGCTCGCTAACCTATTTCATTTTTTAATGATATTGACACAGAAAAGGAACTATGCTCGCAGGGATGGTTTCATTTTTACGCAAGCCTGAAACCAAAGGTAAAATTTGCTTAGAAACCTCTTTCATTTTTTAATGAGCTTGACACATAATCGGAATTATGCTCACATGGATGGTTTCATTTTATGCAAGATTGAAACAAAAGGTAAACTTTACTTGGAAACTCGTTTCATTTTTTAATGATCTTGACAAAGAAAAGGAACTATTCTCGCTAACCTGTTTCATTTTTTAACGAGCTTGACACAGAAAAGGAACTATGCTCACAAAATATGTTTCATTTTTTAACGAGCTTGACACAAACTAGGAATTATGCTCGCAGGGACAGTTTCATTTTGACGCAATCTTGAAACCAAAGGTAAACTTTTCTTGGAAACCTGTTTCATTTTTTAACGAGCTTGACAGAGAAAAAGAACTATGCTTGCAAGATAGTTCTAAGCCAACATGATTTCCACAAGTTGGTGGGTTTCCCCCTTACATAAGAATCTAGCAACATAAATTCAGTATGATGTACAAAGGCTGGAGCCATGCCCCCCAATTTTCCTATGATGGGAAGAAGCTAACTAGAAGGGAAAGGAACCACAAGAACATGCGGGACATTCAGGGAAGTCTGATGACTAGGATTCATATGATGATCAAGTTTAACAACGAAAAGATGATCAATGGTCACAATATTCCCATCATGGGGAAAATACATTACTCAAAAGAGTGTGGACACTACAGCTTTCATGGTGTAAACATAATCATGCCCAAGGAGAAGATTAAAATCAAAGGGACCTTGGACTACCATAACATCGATACAGACATTTTTTCCTTCCAAAGTGATAGGAAAACAAGGAAGGGTCCCTAAGGTCATTGTAGGTATTCAATTAAAAGCCAAGATCTTATCGGTGGCAGACATAAGTGGAGGAAAAAATATGGCTTGCCAAGCAGTAGAGGATAGAATACTAACAGAAGCCCCTTTGTCACCAATAGTGCAGAGTATTATCTTAGAAGTAACTCACACAACTATCTATAAAGGAACACTAAAATGAAGATGATAATCTATTAGGTTACTACAGTCAAAGGAAATAACCTCACTACTCAAAGAGGGTTTTGTCAAAAGAGACAAAATTTCCTCTTGCATAGAACAATCATAACTAACTATAAAAACTTCAGCTGAATGGTTTTCACTCTCAACTAGAAGAGAGGGAGAAGACGAAGTCTGTTTCGAGGAGACTACTTCAATATCAACACTCTCTGATGAAAGAGTGGGATCAGGTGGGCATGACATCAACTTGACCACTTTAACTTCACTCTCCAAAATAAGAGTGGGATCAACCAAGGATGGAATTGGATTGACCGCTTCAACTTAACTCTTCAAGGGAAGAGTGGGATTGACCGAACATGGAATTGGATCAACCACTTGAGAAACCAATGGAATGTCAAGGGACAACTTACGATAACCAGTTGGAAGATGTTGCTAAGGAACAACAATATATTCCAACAACATTGAAGCTTCATCCATGTGAGGAAAAAGGTAAGTGCGGTGCATATCCTTACATAGCAAGCAACAATACCTAACCTTTCCTTTTCAACTCTTAACCAAAGAGGCACTGGCTGAAGGGGCATCGTTAGCATGATGATCAGAGACCGACGAAATAGAATGTTTAGACCACACTTCTGACATAAGGGAAAGACCGGTACAGTATTTGAGAAGGTGATCACCCTTGAAAAGTCTACAAGGGAACTTGGGTTTTCGCAAGCTGAAAACAGGTATATCAATACTACTAGCATGATGATCAGTGGCTGGTGGGATTCCAACATGAATATCATAGGTTGGAGTTGTGACCTTCTATTTAGTTTTCTTCTTCTTAGCCTTCATTTTTGTCTTCTTCTTAGCCACCCATTTACTAACATTATAGTTTTCAATAGGTGAAGAGGAAGAAAGGGAAACTGATTCAACATTCGACAAAGAAGGAGAAGGATTAACATGAGGTTTATGCTCATGTGGTAAAGGACCATGATCCGACACAAAGGGTGCATTTGGTATAATAGGATTGAAGAAAAACCATACAGGTAATCCTATAGTCAATCTGAGAAGGTTCAAAGTGGCCATGAAGGGAAGACCAACAGCTCCACAAGAGAGAGAAAAAAAATACATACCCTGGAAAGGGTTCTCTTTACTAGTGGTCCCGGGAAAGTCTCTCATATCTGAACTCTCTAAGAATCTCTGAAGTAGCACACAAAACAAAAACTACTCGAGTCTAAAAGCCACAAGCAAAATGTGTGAATAGGAGTGGATCAAAAGTCAGGACTCTCATAGGATTATCAATACATCACATTTATGTGATGCCAAGACAGCCAAAAGGTTAACTCATTTGGTCACAGGAATCCTAAGAGGGTCTCCCAATATACACCAGGTACGGGGGAGCTCAAATCCGTAGTGGTGTTGTCTAATGCACAACTGTACGAAAGGGTCCTTCTGGTATAGAATAAATTATGTGAAGTACCTTTTGATATACCTCAGGGGTACATGAAAGTTTTTTCGATATACCAATGGTACGTCGAAGAACCACACAGTCCTTGGGATGCAGTGCAGGCAATAAACAATAGCTGCCACGCTTAACGACGTTGAAACATGTCACTAACTTATACACAGTTAGTAAATGATTTTAAACCTAATCTAGTATTAATTTTATCTTGAGTGGTTAAGTGGATGCATGATGTGTAGACATGAAATGTAAAAGGAATGAAAATCCTAGCTACATGAAAATGCACATTTCTTTTTTGATGAAAACTACCTAAGGTAGGGAAAGATTTTTTTGTTAAGGAAGACAAAAATTAGAGATCTAAGAAAACCAAGTTCTAGTCAAATCCAACTATGAAGCTTCAAATATTAACATCAATCACAATTCTTGAAAATATCTATGGATTCATACATGGGAAAGGGGGGTCCCCCGAGAAAAAAAAAATTGGCTTGTTTTTTTTTTTTAATTTTGCTTATCTTTTGAAGTTTTCTCTTCAAAAAACATGAATTTGAATAATAAAGAAAAGAATAATTCTCTTTTTATATCTATAAAGAGAAAAAGAGAGAGTATCTACAACACTCCATTCATTCAGAAATCAAAAGGAATATGACAAGCACCCGAACAACTCCAAAACAATCAAGAATTGCTCCAAAACAACCAAAATGCAACCAAAAATCAATGACTAAGGGGAGGAAGGATTTGGATATCAAATCTAACTATCCAAATATATCTGAAGAGGTCTAGAAATGTGATAAGGAATGGAAAGGAAGAGCTAATAGGTGGAGAATTGAAATTTCCTACCACAGCCAAGTCATTCACTTGACTAGTAAAGCATACCAAAATCAACAAAAACAACTCCAAACAAAGATAATGTTGGGTCTAGGGGGTCTATGAATATCATATGCAGCCTAAAAACCACAATCCATCAAACTAAAACCCAACAATTAAGGAACCATCCTATACTGCACCAGAGTTCCTATGAGGGGTAGGCGCACCTTCTCCACTGCAAAAGAGTTCCTATGAGGGATAGGCACACCTACAAGGCTGCACAAGAGCACCTATGAGGGTAGGCACACCTACAAGGCTACACAGGAGTTCCAATGACGCACTATCTCCTAAGGAAAATAGCACCTATGAGACAACACTCATGAAACTAAAAAAAAAAGACAGGCGGTGCTCTATCTACACAACCCAGGTGTGCCGATGGAGAAACAGAGGGTAAAAGGAAGATTTCCTATGGGAGAAGGGCAGAAGGTTTCACAATGATACAAAGAGTATTAATAGGATGAAAGACACTCTTCAAAGGTAAAATCCAAAGGAGGGAGGGTCTCTAGAGGCTAGAAAAAGGGTTGACAAAGAGAAATGAAATAAAAAACAAAAGAAATAAGATCTATGCACATCCCCAGTATGGTCGTCAAATTTTTTTATCGGATAAATCTAATCAATCGGAATCAAGCCAAATATCCCTATTCCAAGTGGATCTAGAACAAGTCAAATACATAATACAATCTACTTTCCTAGATCAAACAGAAATGAAAAGCAATAGATAGATTGCTTACCTGGATTATGCAAATCCTCTTATGTCTTTGTTAATCCAAGCTCCAGAATCTTCATATCTTCAGATGCAAAATGGAAACAAGTAGCTGGAAACAAGCAAACAGTACATGTGTATCCAAAAATGAATTGATCTAAGCTAATAGTTAAGAAAGAAATCTCCAAAAATTTATTAACACAATAATATTTATGGAAAGAGATTTGTATTAATGTAATTAAGGAGATACATAGAATTACATAGAAGAAGGAATGTCATAACATAGCCTTAACACTACAACTTTCCATCCAACAATCCAAGCCAAGCCTCCAAAGGATGAGAGGGATCACCTAGAAATTCCACCAGCATAATAGTATCATAGTCCTTCCTCCTTTCACAATGGAGAGAGGGTTTAATTTATAAGGCTAAAGGGATAGAGTAGGTTGAATATTAGGAGGAGGGTTCTAAGGGGTCTTCCCTATAGGTTAGGAACTGAATACCACCTCACCTAGATAATAGGGATAGACCTCCACCTCATCTAACTTCGAGAACGGACTCGAAGCTCCATTTTTTTCCATCAAAATGCCACTAGCGCACCTTCCATGAAGGGAAAGAGCACCGTTGGTGCACCTAACAGTGGGAGACAGAGCGGCGACAGTGACGCAACTATAATTAAGGGAAAGAGCACCATCAATGCACCTATAATTAAGGGGAAAAGCATCGACCTTCCTAAAGAGGGAAAAAAGGAATAAACAACCTCAATATGAATCCAGTTTAGTAGAGAGAAATTTGGGGATTAGGAGAAGGGTTCACACGTGGCTCAATAGGACGATATTTTGGTGTAACACCTACTATCTCAACCATTGATATTTAATATCCAACAACTAATAATGTTGGCATCAGACTATATTCTACATTCATGGGAAATTTCATATTTCAGCATCAGTTTTAGCTATTATTTATACTATTGGTGGTGGTTCGTCACCTTTGAGTTTGGTTCCATTTCGCACAACGTATTTGGATAACCCATGTACTCTCCCTTCCTCAAGTAATTCAAATGGAGATACTATACTTACCAGGGTGGAAATTCCATTGTCTACAACAGAGACTGCTTATCAAGGAATACTTAATCCTACTATGGACCCTGGTCCTTCCTCTTCGCGGATAGAAAAGGAGGATATTTTTCCACTACCTGCTTGGGAGGTTGCATAATCATTCTCACATGATTTTCTTAACGACACATTTCCTTCATATGAAGTGACTCTCTAGGTCATGACTGGTATGGAACATCCTTGGGAGGACATGCATCATCGATCTTACTTCCTTATGGAGCTCGAACTAACCGTGCGTGATAAAGTTAGGACCATCTTAAGAAAGAATTTTGGTTATCTTGTGATCCCATTAGGCACTCATGGAATATATGATGAAGGGAACATGGAGAACTTATCTCCAACTATTCCTATCAAAATTTCTTGGATTCTTGGTAAAATTGAGAATGTTTGCATCAGTGTTGATTGTTCACCCAATGAAATCAAAATATACACAGAGCTCTTTAAAAGTTTGTGATGTCTTTGCTTGGTAATATGATGAAATGCCAGATATTGATTCATGCATTGTTGAACATGAAATCAAAACTTATCCAAATGATAAACTTGTTAGACAACGCTTACGTACAATTAACCCTCATAAATTACCTTTTATTAAGGATGAGGTAAAGAAGTTTCTTAAATATGGCTTCATCTATCTAGTTCCCTTAACTGAGTGGGTATCCAACCGCATTCCTTTTGATAAGAAATAGGGGACCATCCATGTATGTAATAACTTTAGAGACTTGAATAGGGCATGTGAAAAGGATAATTTCCCCATACCATTCATTGATCAAATTTTGGTTGAGTGTATGGGAAGTACATTTTTTCTCATTTATGGACAAATTTTCACAGTACAACCAAATTTAAATTAAACTTGAGGACCAACACAAGACTACATTTATATGTCCTTAGGGCACATTTGCATACTGAAAATTCCTTTCGAACTTAATAACATTAGAGATAATTTTCAGAGGGCCATGACCTTCGCCCTTTAGGACCTTAAACATATTATTGAAGTTTATCTAGATGATTTATCTTCTCACTCTGATTTGAGGGTGGATCATCTAGATCATTTGCATTTGGTCTTTGAAATATGTTATTGTTATCAAATTTGGTTGAATCCTGAAAAGTTAATATTTTGTGTTACAGTTGGTTGTTTATTAGGGTTTATCTTATATAAGGATGGGATCAGGGTCGATCCTTTAAAGTTTGAGGAAATATTACAATTGTCTCCTTCACTCACAATTAGACACATTCAGAGTCTCCGAGGGATGACTAATTTCTTGTGTAGATTTGTCATTAATTATGCCAATTTGACCTAGGGATTTATGTGTTCATTGAAGAAGGATAATTTGTTCATATGGGATGAGTGAGGCTAGGATTCCTTCAATGCTCTTAAGAAATCCTTGGCATAGGCCCCCGTGCTTAGTCCACCTGACTATAATAGGGATTTCTTGTTGTATGTGGTCCTGTCTCAAGAGATGATTTGTATGGATTTAGTTCAAGAGTAGGATGAGCTCCAAGAGCACATAATTTACTATATTAGTTGGAATATTATTGGTGTGAAACTATGATATAGTCACATTGAGAAATTGTCCTTAAAAACGCTCCATGCAGTCCAACGTTTGAGACATTATATCTTGCTTATCCACACTATGGTTATATCCCATATAAATCCATTTCAATTTGTCTTGACTAGATGAATGATAAGGGGGATCTTATCTTGGTTCTGTATCGACCCAGTTTTCATATAAATCCATATTCTGTAGTGAATGCAATTTTTGAATCAACAATGAATCGAATAAGCCACAGATGATTGATAATTGATATATAGAATTATTTTTACAATAGGAAAAAAAGACCTCTTATAGGTCTAAACAAACCATTTCAATGGAATGGTGTGACCCTACGATTAGCTAAGTAATATTACATTTAATAATTAAAATATTTTTTAGTTAACTACTTAGATACATAACATTGACATTGTCTTTTAGAATGCTTTGTCCTCAAAGAAAGGGTAAGGATGGATATTGTTGATGAAATTGTTCCATTTCCCATGATGCGTCTTCATTTGGAAAAAAATTCCAGCTAATGAAACTTTCCTTGAGTGTTCGAGAACGAAGTCTTCTTTATCTGGTTTCAATGATTGCTTTTGGTTCCAAAATTACCCTTCCTTCATCATCTAACATAGGAAGTATTGTTTTCACCATTTGATGTTATCCCAACATTTTTTTGAGACATGATACATGGAAGACACTGTGGATACAAATTTTATCAGGTAAGTGTAATTCATACGCAACTTAACTAATCTTCTTGGTCATCTAGTATAGTCCATTAAATTTTGAGGCCAACTTGTTTTTTCCTCCTTGTTTAAGAGATACCTGTTTATAGGGTTGGAGTCTTACAAACACCCAGTCTCCTATTTCAAATTCTCTCTATGTTCTGTGTTGATCTTCTTGTTGACTCATACGATTTTGTGTCGTGACTAAGTTATCCTTGTGTAGTTCAATCATATTTGATTTTTCTCTAGTTGGTTCCTTATTTCTAGAACATTAGTGTTGTTTAGAACCAAATCCTTCCAATTTAGAGGTTCATAACCATATAAAGCTTGGAAGGGGGTCATTTTTGCAAATGTGTGGTACGTTGAGTTATACCACCATTCTTCTAGGTCTAACCATTGAGACCAATGATTTTTCTTATCTATCACAAAACAACATATATATGCTTCTAAGCATTTATTTACAAATTTATTCAGACCATCTCTTTGGGGGTGGTAGTATGAGATGATATTGAGTGATGTGCCCACTTGTTTGAAAAAATACCTCCAAAATTTTCCATTAAATTTTGCATCTCTATTGCTGACAATGGCCTTTGGAAATCCATGTAATTTGTATATATTCTTGCAAAATATATATGCAATTTTTTTTTACGTATGTGTCTTTTTTATTTCCATGAAGTGTGCAAATTTGGTTAATCGATCAACCACTACAAATATTTTGTCCTTTCCTTCTGACGGAGGTAACCCATCGATCAATTCCATTGATATCTCTTCCCATTTCTAGTTGGGAATGTGTATGGGGTAAAGTAACCATGGGGTTAAAATATTTTCTTTTGTTCCTTTGTCATTTGTCACATTTTTCCACGTAATTTTGGATATGCTTTTGCATCCCCTTCTAGAAAAATGATCTTTTTTCATTATAGTAATATTTAAAGAATACCACGTGTCCCGCGACTGATGAATCATGGGATTCTTTCATTACCTTCACCTTGAATTTAGAGTTTGAGTTTAAATAAATCCTCCCTTTATACCAAAGGATATCGTTTTTCAATTCAAACTTGGGGTCATGATTGAAATTTTTAATTATAGTGCTTGTTTTTGGGTCCTTGGTGTATTCGCTTCATATTTTGTCTAGCCATTCTAGAATTACGACTGAAATGGAGTAAGAGATCATGTACTCATATTTTCTGGAGAGTGCATCTGTGACTACATTTTCCTTCCTCTCTTTGTGTATTATTTACATGTCGAAGCAATGAATATTTCTATCCACTTTTGTTGTTCTATGGACAATTTTTTTCTGTTGAAGTAGATATTGAATACTATTTTGGTATGTGTGAATCATGAATTTTCTCTCTATGAGGTATTGTCACCACTTTCTAATTCCTGCATAATGGCCAACATTTCCTTATCGTATGTAGACTTCAATTGTTATCGCGTATTTAATTTCCTTCTCTCAAAGGCTATCGGGTGTTCATCTTGCATTAGTACTGCTCCCAACCCATAACCTGAAGCATCACATTCTATTACAAATGGTTTGGAGAAGTATGGGATAGCTAGTACACATATGGGGGACATAATTCCTTTCAAAGCTTCAAAACACTTATATGTTTATTCACTCCACTAAAATGCATTCTTTTTTAGAAGGTTGGATAAGCGTGCAGTTATGTGTAAATAATTTTAGATGAATCTTTTGTCGTATCCAATTAGCCCTAGGAATCCATTTAACTTGGAGATGTTAGTGGGTTTAGGCCATTCTATGATTGATTTGATTTTTTCTGGACCCACCTTGAATCCTTCTTTAGATATTACATGACCAGGATAGTTCACTTCTTCCTTACTGAACGTGCATTTGGACATCTTGGCATAGAACTAATTTTCTTTTAAAATAGAGACTACTTGTTCTAGATGTATGAGATGGTCCTTCCATGTCTTACTGTATATGAGGATGTCATCGAAAAAAGTAGTACTAACTTCCTTAGGAATGGCTGAAATAATGTATTCATGGTTGCTTGAAATGTTGTTGGAGTGTTAGTTAGCTCAAAAGGAATTACCTTAAACTCATAATGTCCTTCATGGGCCTAGATTGCTTTTTTTTCCAATCCTATAGCCTTACTCTAATTTGATAATATCTCGATCTCAAATCTAGTTTTGAGAATTACCTCGCACCATGAATTTCATCCAACATTTCATCAATGAAGGGAATGGGGAATTTGTATTTAATAGTTATCTTATTTAGTCCTATGTAGTCGATGCATAGCCTAAATCATCCATAGGCTTATTTCGTACCAGCACTACTGGTGAAACATAAGGACTCTGAGTTTCTGTAATCACTCCACACTTCAATAAATCATGGATTAATCTTTCAATCTTTGTCTCATGATGGTGTGGACACCTATAGGGAATAACATTGACAGGTCTTGATTCAGACTTGATTTCGATGACATACTCTATCTTCCTTTTAGGTGGCAACACCATGGGGAGATATTCAAATACCTTTTTTTAATTTTGGATTAGTATTTAGATATATGGTTGAACTGGTTTAACCCCTTGTGAAATTAATAATTCCATCTATTGGCATTGTATGACATATATTGGTGCTCCCTTTTGAATTAGCTTCTCCATTTTGTGGGTTGGCAGAATTTGTGTGTGAGGGGGTTGGAACCCATATAATTTGTATTTTTCTCCTTGCCACCTAAAATTTATAAAGTCACTCTTGGTGGTTGGATGAGTAGGTACCTAGTGTTTTCATCCACTGAATTCCTAATACTGCATCAACTCCTCCTAAGGGTACTGCATAAAATTCTCACTCAATGTTATAATTTTGTAATTCCAGCTTAACTTTGTGGCATTTTTCCACGTTATCGATCTTCTTTCCATCTGTGACCATTACCTTCATGTTAGGTATTGGATATATGGAAAGATTAAGCCTCTTTGAAACACTTATGCTAATGAAATTATGAGTACTTCCTGTGTCGAATAGGACAACAACATTGCTATTTTTTATATGCCCTTTAAGTTTTAATGTTTGTGGTTGGTGTATTCCTGTTATGGATGCGATTGATATCATTGGTGTTTCTTCATCTTCTGACTTCGATGGAGGATTTTGGACGTCACATGTTTCTTCTATGTCATATTCATCGCTATCTAAATTTCCTTACTCTTCTGTTTCACATTGATATAGGTTCTTGGTGGTCTCTTTTTTCAAACATCTTTATTGGGTCCCACTTATCTACGCAATATTTACAGTTTCATTCTTTCACTTGTTTGACTTCTAAAGTGGGTTATTGCCACTTGTTAGATGTGATGGTCAGTATTTGGTGTCGGTTTGGTATTTTGGATGAGCTTTTGATATTTATCATGGTTTTTGTTACACGTATTTTTTATCTTTTCCTCAATGATTTTTGCCTTGTGCCTCGCCTTTTGAAAGGTTGAGACATTTAGTAGCTCTAGTTTTTCATTGATATAGGGTTTTAGTCCATACACATAAGTTTGTAGATGTTGACTGTCTATGATTTTAAGCACACGTGTCACTAGGGATTCCCACTCATCAGTGTATTCTTCGATTTCACCTTTCTACTGCAATCTCGTGATTCTTGCAAAAAAGTATTTTTCCTTTAAGTCTTCAAACCGTTTAAAGAAGTCATGTTTGAAATTGTTGTAGTGGAGCATAGTTTCTTGTGTTGTAAACTTCCACTAGATATACCAGTTATATGCCCAACCTTCTAGTTGCATCGATGCATAATTTATCATTTCTTCACTGGATATGATATTGTATATGGAGAAAAAATATTCTCCCTTGTGGATCCACACCGTGCTCTTTTTGTTTCGCCATCAAATTTTGGAAATTCTAACTTGGGATTCATTTTATATTTTCCTATTGGTGGAATTTGAGGAGAGAACGATTGTTCAGTATTTAGGCAATGATCGTGATCAGTCTCTTCTTGTAGCATTTCCCATTTAGGTGGAATTGTCTCATGATGTTTTTTATTTCTTGAACTTTAGGTTGGTTTCTCTTTCCCTGACACATTGCCATATTTTGTGATGTCTTTTTCATCTAAAAAACACATGATTTTTCTTAATCCAGTTTCAAAACCTAATGCTATCTCTTTTCTTACTCCTTCTATATCCCAAGATACAACTTCGTTGACTTCCTTTTTTATGGTGTCTGGTAATTTTTCTTTGCATTTGTGTAGCTCTGCTTTGATTTGGTCCATCCTTGAGTGTAAACCTTCAATATTTTTAGAATCATGGACTTGGTTTTTCTCTAAAATCTCCATTTGATCCTTAATCTCCTTCATCTCTGACATATTTCTTGTGAATGGAGGAATTTTTCAATATAATTATGGAAAATCAATATATAATATTACTTTATTAAGTAATACATATATATATGAACTATGAGGAAAATAAAAAATTAATAAAATAAATTATTATTATATAATAATATTATTATTATAGTAAAAAAATATTTTTTCTTTGTAATATGTGCAGGTTTATGGAAGGCTGCAGGTGGAGGCATGGAGGAGGAGTTAGACACCAACTGTGGAGGTATACGGGAGGGAATACGGGGAGGGCATGCATCAGGAAGGTGCATATGGGAAGAAGGGCACGGAGTAGGAGGGATGGCACACAAAGGTTGGGGAGGCTGTGGGGGTGTGCAATAGGAGAGGAGAAGAGTAGCGGGGAGAAGATAGTGGAGGAATTCGGGGGGAATTTGCATTGCATGGGGACGAGATGGAGCTGGACAAAAGAAGGGAGGAGGGACAACGATGGGAGTGTTGAAGAGGAGGTAGAGGGGGATCATGATGGATATGGGGAGAATGGAAGATGGGAAAACGATGGCAGTGGAGGAGACAAAGAGAATAGAAATGAGTGGGAAGGAGAATGATGAGGTGGGTGGATCTATGGAGGGTACCGAAGAGCAGGACGAATCTAACACCACTTGGAGTGAACACAATTTCTGAATCCATAATGAATCGAATAAGCCACAAATGATTGATAAATGATATATAGAATGATTTTTACAATAGGAGAAAAATATCTCTTATAGGTATAAACACACCATTTCAATGGAATGGGATGATTATACAATTAGATAAGTCATATTACATTTAATAATTAAAATATTTGTTATTTGACTACTTAGATACATAACATATTCCTACAACTGTGGTTTGCAAATTATTCCATGCAATTTGAGAGCAGGTTATAGTCATCATTTGTAAGATCGACAACTCTAGATGATTTGTTGGCCTTCCCTTTGTTACAACTCTTCTCATATTTTTATGACCATTTTCTCTTATCACCCAACTCTGGATCTGTTGGGGTCACACTAGATTCATCTTGACTATTGTAGGGAGAGATTCTTAGGATTGATGTTGGTGGATCACCTCCCTGGTTTCCATTGTGATTTTTGAATGGGTCATCATGTTGGGACTCTTCTTCTATAGAGAGGTGATCCTCTGTGAAATCTACTCTCCATTCTTTAGGACAGTCATGAATAATTACCTCAATTTATTCAACAGTTAGCTAAAACTATGTAGTCAACCACTAGATTTTCATGTCTTGACGTGACTGCAAAAATATGCAGTGTGTCATAACAAAAAATTTAATGATATTACGAAACATTTTAAGGGTTTTCTCTGTTATTCTGGCATGTTTATTAACAAATTTTATAATTTCCTCTACTTGTAGATAAAACTCAATTTTATTATCTCTCGGTAGGTACAGGTTGTCCTTGTCGAACCAGATATTCTTATATCTAGCACCTTGGCATGGAACAGGGACATCTACCCATTGGTAGTATGGTGGTTATGCCCATGCGATAAAGGAAATCAAAATCAAAATCCAAGAATAATGAAAAGTGTTACCTTTCTCCTATGCATCTGCAACATATTCCAATAACTCATTCAATAAATATGTTTCCCAATTCATTTGGACACCAACTGCACACCACTTTGTTGCAATGATTGTAAATGCTATATATTGGTTCGGTTGCATCTTTAATAGTATTTCTCTAGATAATACCTTGGCTGCTAATCGAACAACAATGTCATTGATGGAGGTGATAGCAAATACTCTCTTATCCATCAACATGTTGTACTTTTCCTTCATTCTATTGACCAGAGTTGTATCCTGGTCGTCCCTAGTGAAGAATGGTGTTGGGTCGACTCCTACAAGAGGAAGTCCTATAATATATGCTATGAGCTCAACATCCACTGATATTTTCTTATCGACCCAGAGGAACCCTCAATGAAAAAACACTAGCAAATACTTCACACATGCATTAACTTCTTTTTTGCGACCAAAGTGTGGCATGTGCATTAGCAATAATAGTCCATATTTATGCAATCCTATCACCCACTCCATTGAAACTATGTGAATTGGGTTAGCCTTAGTTTCCATGAGAGTAGTCATATATCTATCCATGGAAAGTTATGGGAAGTTCTACAATTCATGGTCGATGAAGCCCAATTTCTTCAAGTTTGGTATAATGTTCGTCGTCACTTGAACTCCTTTTAGTTCAACCAGTGATACTAATTGATACTTTGCATTTTTTTCCCACAGTAAAATTTGGTGCTTGTGATGGAATCAATGGAACATAGTCAGAAAACATGTATGGTGACCCTGTTTCTTTATTGTTAGGTGGACATGTTGTTCTCTTCTTGCAACTAGTTCCATGGCCAACAAGTTTCTTTTTTGATGGGTCGGGAAAGTTTGGTCATAAAACAACTTTTTCTATCATTGGTGACTATGAAACAAATTCTATATGTTCTTCCATGATGGGCATAGGTGATGGAACCTCAACACCTGATTCTTAAACAATCTTTGTGCCCGAGACAGAAATGACCATGCTCTATAAAAACTAGCTTTGGTTCAAACAATTGCAAGAAGACAGTTTGACAAAGAAGTTTTAATCACTCGGATGAAATATAATGACAAAGATTTAGCACGAAAATGATTTATATCAATAGGTTCAATCATTCATTGACTCACATGATTCTTTCAATAAATGGAAAGGTGGAAATAAATTTCATTACATGGTGGAATCTTTCGAATCATTTCAAATAAATCACCAACAAAACCATCATTTCCCCTATCAGTTCAAAGGTAGTTATGGTGCATTAATGGTAGATGTGAAAAAAATAATGTCACTTGAATCTCATGTTACTTCACATTAGTTATCATCCAACTGTCATCTAAGACCAAAATGCATCGTGAGACAACAATTATTCTTTTGTAGCAGGCATATTATAGCCTGCGACATAATTTTCCTCTTGTGAAAGACAGGTAGTCTACAACAAAATTCTTTTCTTTTGCGAAAGATAGATAATATGCGACAAAATTTCAGTCTTTGCAAAACACTCACAAACTTGCAATATCGGTAATAGTGTGACAAAAAGCACTCCTAATATTTGTGATAACAACACTCATAAACGTTTTTTTTGTTCTCTTTCTCAGCTATCAATCGACCAAAGTGCATTAATCCTGATAAGGCTTTAGGGGACTTCCATTCACTAATGCTTTGAAAGGTGTACCATCCAATTTATGCAATTGCACTACTCCTGCTTTAGTGATATGAATGAAAATATATGGTCCCAGCCAATGTGACTGAATCTTTCCAGGATGCTTCAAAAACATATTGTCATAGAGGAGAATAAGATCTCCAATATGAAATCACTTATGCTTGATATGCACAACGTGCCAATATTTGTGTCGTGCCTTTTTAATATTTTGATTATATCCTACATGAATCGACCTTATTCTAATTATACAAGCATCAACAATATCTCTTCGATGCCACCAACATCAGTCATTCTAGTGATCAGAACTATTCTTAGGATGGGTACAATGTATTCCATTAGCATAACAACCTTGTGTAACCATATTGTTTTTAATAATATACAGACTCTCTTGACATTGTTCACTCCACTGAAACTTAACATCCTTCATTAACAATTTCTCCATACGGACAGTCACTTTTGCATAACCTCTTATAAATTTCCGATAGTACCCCATATGAACCAAAGTAGTTATTAATTATTTTATGGTCGAGAATGGTGGTAATTCAACAATAATCATGGTCTCTACAAGATCCATCAATTTTCTATCACGACAAACTGCATGACCCAACAAGATTCCAAAGGGAGCACAAAAAATGCATTTCTTCAAAATAAAGGAAATTCGAAACTGTGACATCATTCCAACGTCATTATATGACACTCAATATGATCTTTTATTATCCTAAATACCATCTATTCATCAATGTAGACTTCAAGGAATTTATGAATAAAATATTTAAATACAAATACAAGTATCCTAGAAAAGATAACAAGAGCATTCTTGAGTCCAAAAGGAATTACCATATATTGGAAACATCCCCACTATGTCACAAAGGTTTTTTTGTGTTGATCTTATTTTGCGATTTTGATCTGATGGTAACCAAAGAATCCATCAATAAAGGAATACAATTCATGGCCCCTGACACTCTCCAATACTTCATCTATAAATGGGGTCGAAAAATGGGTCATGTAGGAAGGAATCATTCAACTTCCTTAGGTCGACGCAGATATGTACTTCACCATCAGTATTCTTATCTTGTACTACCATAGGGATAATCCATTCATATTCTTCAACAAGTTCTATAATTTCCTCATACAACATTCTATATAGCTTTGTTTTAACTTTTTCTTATACCTTGGATTTAGACGATACGGTCATTACTTGCCAGGATTTGTATTGGGCTTCAAATGAATTCTCATTTCTCTAAGATCTCCAACAATTCCCTTCATTTCTGAAAACTTCATAGGAAACATATCCTGAAACGCGTGTAGTAGGACTGTAACATTTTCAACAATCTCATCATCCCAATAGTCTCCAATATTTGCAAAATTTAGTTTCTATGGAGAACCAATATTCACTTTCTTTATTTTCAAAGGATTCAGAAACTTGTTGCTTGATACACCTAATCCTTCCACTGCATGAGTACATTTATACTTAGGAATATTTATGTTGTGTGGATCATCATCATCAGGTTCTCTTGTTACATTAAAGAATTCCATCCAATGTTGGACTGTTACGTTGCTCTACTGGAAATTTGTCATTGATACTGAAATATATTCAAAAATATTATTGTTGATTACCTGTAGAGAGGAATTAATTGAAGGATGATCATCAACCAATTCAAATGTATGTGTGAAACTGGAAGCTATATATTCCCATTCCATTTTTCCTCGCCATAGCTCGATCGGGGTATACCAATTTATCGGTATCATGTCCAAAGTATGGATAAACTGGTGAAACCTTTCCTATCAGGGTGAAGTATCCCATGTCATGCAAAAATGTTCAATGTGTTCGATAGGATTAGTTAGCCCTGTATATTTCGGGCCAGTATAGAGCATATTTTCTCTAAATTGAACTTTGAACATTCTTCGACATTGCAACCATTCTTAAATAGTCTGCTTGTGCAATACCCACCATCTTGTGGGTGTAGACTACAATGAAAAGTCTATGGAAAACAAAAACTTAGGTTCTGTTACTTTTTCTTCAAATTTTGCAAGAAAGGATTCCAGTTTAAGAAAAGCTTCATAGGTAGGAAGATCACATACCTCAGTACCTACCTATTCCGCTCATTTTGTAATTATTGTGCATTTTCACGTTGATTCTTCATTGAGTCAGTTCTTCCAATTCTCCAAAGCTTCTCCTAAATTTGATGGGCAGGAACTAATGCTTCGCTAGCTTAGTTTTCCATTGACCGTTATATTCACATAATCATCCATCGCAAAGCTAATATTGTAGATATGGTCCAGATATCCATCTTGTCCTACATTATTTACCTACTCAACATACCTCTAGCCTTCTATAGGATCAAGCAGTGAGACCAACCTTAGATTTTCATCTTCAAACATTAATATTGTTTTCTTAAAATTGATAATAGTTGGGTTATCAATGGCCTAGTCGATCCCCAGAAGCACGGGATATGGATTTGTAGCATCAATGATATATATCACTTCAAAATATATGTAAGTCTTGAGTCATTTTATCTCGACAGGAACCTATGTCAGTTGACCAATATGCATAACCTTTGACTGATTGGCTAATCTTAACTATACAAGAGACCACACTAGTCTCATATTTCCCATACTTTCCCAAGTTTTTTTAGTAAGAATGTTAACATCAGAATCCAATTCTAGAATAATATAATCCATTTTGCAATCTCCTATGTGTGCAGTCATTATTAGTTCATGACCATTTTTCAAAATTTTCCCAATGTGGATAACTCTATTTTCTGGTCGCACGTCGACTTATGGTTCTTCTATTAAAGCTGTCAGTTCTGCTACATCATATTTATCTATTAATATGCTAACATATAGGAGATTATTGCACAGAATGACTGCATAGATAGGATATTATGACATGGATTATATTATTCTAGACTTGGGTTCCGATGTTAACATTCTTACTAGACAAACATGGGAAAGTATGGGAAAGATGAGGCTAGTGTGGTATCCTTTCCAGCTAAGATTATCTAATTAGTTGAAGGTTCTTCCTATTGGTCGAATGACACAATTTCTTGTTGAGATAGAAGGACGCAAGACTTATGTATATTTTGAATTGATATATATTGTTGATGATACAAATCACCCATTGGCCTTAGGAAAAGATGAGGAAAGATGAATATTTCATCAATATTTCAGTCGCAAGACAGGCAAATACTATGTTGAAAGGATCCCCAATAGAAGAGGAAGAAACCACACCGAGATGATAAGTTCGACCTAATTTTCTAAAATAGTTAGTTATGCTGGTAGCTTTCTTTTAAAAATATAGCATGATTGCAATTTGGGCCAAGAGTGCCTATTTTTAGATGTAATGGGATGGGCTAAATTAGAAACAACCTATCAACTAACAGTTGAGATTCAGTTAACAGTTAAATCAACAAGTCATAAAATCTTATAAAAGAGTCGATCCAAGCCATGTGCGGACGACTAAGAAATAAAGAAAGAATTGTAAAGCATAAAAGCATCGATCCAAGATATGTCTAGATGAACCATTCAGAGATGAAGAAAGAGAAAGAGACTTAAACCAGAGAGCATGAGATGAGGAAATAATACATGAATTGTAAAGAATATCTAAATAAGAATCTGCAAGCTTAGTGCGCACACCAAAGGTGTGTTGAAATATTGTAACTTCGAATGATATTCTATTGTACTTTTGTTGTATTCTCCTTCGCAGATGTTATTCCTCCATTCAGAGATGTCCTTGATGTAATTGGTCATGAGGTAAAACCTCCATTGTAAGTCGAGGCAATAGTACCCACAAAAGTAATATATAAAATGTATTGTGTGTTCCTAGGTAGGTTGTCCCTAATTAGGGAACATGGCAGACCTAGTTGGCTATTTGAGTTACTCACCTAATGAATATAAATAGGTGAGGCACCTCTCTAATTTAGACACACCTTACACTCAATTATTGCAAAAGAGAGAAAGAGATATGAAGAGAGTATACTGTGGAAGAGGAGAATTTATTATTGTTCTTGGGATTTTACAATATACTTGGTCAAATTCTATACTGAGGAAATTTTGCGGGGTTTTCTCCCTTGTAGTTTCCCTGAGGAAAATCTTTTTGTTCTCTTATGTTGTTGTACTTGTCTTTATTTCAATGATCCTTTGCTTATGGTTATTATTTTATGATGCTAAATGTTTAATATCCCATATAACTATTAAAAATATAACATGGTATCATATCGACCCTGAAAGAAGTCTTTGTGCATCTAAAACAATGCTACAACTACAACTACTGAATATTATGGTTTCATGCTTGAAAAACCTAGAAGACAAAAAGTAGTCATGTTGGTACTTTATATATATATATATTGATATTGATATTGGAGAAGGATCGGAATATGAAACTTTTACAGGCCAAATATGAAACCTTGTTTTACCTTGTGTGAAATTTCCAGCCTCATATTGTCTATAATATAGGATATATGATTCCTCTAGCTCATGGTTTCAGAATCTCCCAGAATTCAGCATTAAACATGTGACCTATGGAGAATTGATATATACCATGATCAAAGTTTCAGACCCGAAAGGTGAAATAGTGACACATTGCAGTCCATACACGTTCGTTATGTTGAACAATCCTGAAAGATGTCACCCTGGGAAACTTCACATAAGTCCCACTTGGTGAATCCAATTTTTTTATAACCTATGGGGTTACAAAGAATATATAACAGGCTACTGCAAGATGAAGTTTCAAACCTTGAGGAGCATAAACGTCGGAGCTATAGTAGAAACAAGCTCAGTAAATTCTGTAGAAGAAACTGGAGAAAAACTAGGGCTTATTGTTTCGGGAACTTCCCTCCACCAATCAGTTGAAAAAGGAGGACCATCAAACTCACCCTAGAAGGGAACACATTTATATGTAATAATTTTCTCATTTTGTGTACTTTCAATTTTTGACCTGACACTACTGCTGAGAAAACTAGCGCATCAGATATTTTGCAGTTCTGTCCATAGTTTTGGGAAAATAAGTATGTTTCTCAGCTCGCCATGAAGAGGTGCATCTTTCTATCCAATCCAATTTGAAATATTCCCAAGTTGAAAAATTAAGGTTTCTCTTTCAAACCCTAGGTCCACTAGAATCACTCTTCCAGAAGATCCTTTAAGAAAGCATCAAGTTGAAGCAATCTCACTGGTAAGTTCTACCCTCTCTATTTCCATTTGTGGTTCTCATTTTTATCATGATGAAAAATTGTACCAAGCTTAAGGACAAGACTGAAAGAGTCAAGAACTTCTAAGCATGGAATTATAAAGTGCTTCTCATAACTGAAAAAGCATTACATGAAGAGCTATGTCAAAGAATAATATACATATCCAGAGGGAGATGAATTCAAAACAAAGCACAAGAATATGAGTATTTTTGTCTCCATTGGATACCACATGTATCATCCTTGAAGACTCCCGAGTATATGTTCAATGCAATGAATAGCTTGTATAAATATGGCCTTGAAAAATCAACTCAAGGATGTTAGAAAACATTCAATGTTACCTCACAATGAGATCTCATCTCAAGGATTAGTTATAATCTGTTACGAAGAGAAATTCCTATGGCTTGGGGTACCACAACAGAGAGATTGACTCCAGAAATCAATACTTTCCTATATGCAAGAGAAATGGAATATCTAACACTAAAGGATCTCGATTTGTACCTTATTCCGGATGGTTGATGTAGATCCCTGTTGAGCTTTCCCACTCCAGCTTGTATTGATAAATTGCTATTTCAACACTTAGCAAATGAGACAAGCATGCTATATATAATTGTGTTAGACCTACTCTAGCATATATAATCAATAACATATAAGAATTTAAAAGCATCCATGGATCAAATACTCATTTAAATACACATTATTGGACAGGAAAAGATATTTCTATTAATATAAAACAGAGATTACAATAGTGACAACCTCTGTCGACACGTCTACGAATTAGAGAAACTGAGTCCCCCACTTGGTCCTCCACCACTTCAATCCTCCGTCTCTCTATCACAAGCTCACAAGAAAAATGCAATCTTGGGAAGAACACAAAAGTGCTCCAAGGGACAAAGGGGTGTAGACTCAAGCATAAGGTTCGGCAACAATGGACTATAGTTTTCTTGCTCTTCAATTCCTCGTGCCTTCAATGTATACAAAGGGTTCCTTATATAGCTCTTCAATGGGGTAATGGAAGGTCGAATCTGAGCAATCTCAAGGCATATGGAAGGCCAAGAGACAAGTGATTTGGATCATATCAAGGAAACTCCAAAATAATTTGGCCTTTTGCACACATCCTGATGTATGCCGTTTTAGGGGTCAAACCCACGTATATACACGAGAAAGGGATTAAAAGTAGTGTATGGCAATTATTGCATGTTTTTAGGGATGATATTGGAAACATCAAAGGTACAAAAATGGTCCATGGGGTCTAAGGAGTCTACATAGGGACAGGGAAGTCCATAAAAGTGTGATTCACCATGTGTGGTAAAATCAACTATAACATAATCCATTGGAGACAATGTCAAAGAAGAAGAAGCATAGATTACAAATTTGAATGGTATTCCAAGTTCATTCGAGGGAGTTGTTCTAGAAGGAATATCACCTATGGAGGAATGCACTATTGGAAATAGAACAAGATATGGACATATGTCACAATCAAGCCTTAAAAACTCATTCTAAGAAGAGAAAGAATAGGAAAGAAGAACATTTCTGTAAATAATAGAAGGACATCTCACAACTCATATGTTCAGTTGTGATGAGAAATAACACTTTGTGAAAGACTGTTCCAAGAAGGAATAATGGAAGGATGATATGATTAAGAAGTACCAGTTGATCATACAAAATGATGTTTGGATATTAGTTTGAGACATGAAGGGAATTTTTGTAAAGTATTCCAAGAATATCTACAAGATCAAGTATATAATAGATCTAAGTATGAAAAGATACAAAGAAAGGTTCATGGTTCTATCAGAAAAAGAGAATTGATTATGTAAAGACACTGCTCTAGGGGATAGACACACCTCTTCAGTGGTGGATATTATTGGACACAATTTCCACACTAAGAGGCAAGTGAGTCAGTGTGAGAGAAATTATAAAAATTTTACCTTCTTTTAATCAATCAGAGTATATCAATCATTATGTCATCAAATGAATAATCAAATTCATCATGAGTCATAATCACAACATCACATCAAAAGAGACACAAGAATATATGGAATTTTGATCTTTATTTATTGTACACTGAATACAAAAATATTCTTGATTACAATCAGTACAAAATGATAAAAATAGCACGAACTCTCATAACAAGACCCAGCCTAGTTTTCTTATATCCAAATAAGAAGGGTTTGAGGATTCCAATCCTCAAGTGAAAGATTATTCTTGCAAGCAATCATAATGCTCTGCTGCACAACCAACCTCTACTCTATGCATCAATCTCTACTCATTAATATGCTCATCAATCTCTGGTCAATATGCTCATCACTGCTGCTAAACAATGCTTCTCATCAAAGTTGTTCATCACTACTTCTCATCACTGTTTCTCATCATTTTTTCTCAACACTGCTTCTCATCACAACTGCTCATCACTGTTGTTCATCACTCCTACTCATCATTGCTACTCAAGTATCTCTGCACATCAACTTTTCTCATCACTGCTAGTCATTATTTTATGATCATTAATACTATTTTTCAAGCTGGTCAATATGCTCATATACACATCATTGTACACCTCATCATACATAATTACTGAACAAGTAATTCTTCTCTTTCATTGAACATAAGGCATGCATCCTCATGTATCATCATCATAGGTATGCATCATCATCATAAAATATAAATCATCATGATCTTAGTGTGCACATTTATCCATGATCATTAGGTATACACCATAGCGCATAGGAGAGAATCATCACACTATGGTAAGCATGTACATCATATTGAATAGGAGTGCATCAACATCATAGTGTGTACATCATTATCACAGGAATTATCTGTTAGATTTTTAACATTAAGCTAGCATCATATTAGGATCTTTTAACTGAGAGAATAACAAGCAAAGAAATCAAACACAAAAGACAATGAACACAATGTTTTTCCTTAGGGAAACCATAAATGGAGAAAACCCCACAACTTTCTTAGAGATAGAATCAACACCAAAAGTAAAACCCCAAAACAGTAAGATGATCTCCCGACAGCAGTAGCCTCTTTCTTCCTAGCCCCAGTGTCTTCTTCTTCCTTAGCTATGTGCTAAAACTGAGAGTGAATGAGTGTGTGATAAATAGAGAGGATGCCTCTCTATTTATACTAATTCTTGACTTAACAAAACCCTACTAGGGATGGCTTCTGTAGGAGATTCTAATAACCCTAGTACCCCAGAATTGCTGGGACTTTAACCCTTGACCAATAGGAGGGTTACCCATAAATATTTGACATGACTTGTTTACATTATAGAACCTCCCAATAGGAACACTGTGGCATGAAATGAATCAAGTACATTACAGACACATCCCAGAATAAACATCGGGGTACAATACACAAGATATATGGATGAATACATTCCAAAAATACAATTACATCAACACTCCCTCTTAACTAGGAAGGTATTCTCTCGACACAATTTGACAGCACAAGTCTTCTTCTCTATATCATCTGGATCATCCTCGAGTCATCATCATATTTAAGTCATACTCATATTCAAATCATCTTCATATGCAAGTCATCTTCATCTGGATCTGGATCATCACTGGAACATCAGCACTGGATCTGGATCATCATTGGAACATCGGCACTGGATGTGGATCATCATTGCTTAATCATCATCACTAGATCATCACGGGTGCTATCTCATGATTCTTCTCATCACAGGAAGTTCTACAGAGCCATCTTTTTTTCATGCTGGGTGTAGGCCTAGCCTCCATGTAGGTCTTCCTCGATGCTTATATCTGACCCTATGTCAGAATGGCCTTTCCAGCACTTACATATGACCTTGACTCAGCAGAAAGGCATGCACAACACTCATGTCTAACCATGAGAGGAACTTAATCCCCTCACCATGTCAGAATAGCCTAGCCCTTACATCTGACCATGGAAGGAACCTCATCCTCTCACCATGTCATAATGGCCCAGCCCTTGCATCTGACCTTGACTCATCAGAATGGCCCACCCCTTACATCTGACCTTGACTTGTCAGAATGGCCCAGCCCTTACATCTGACATTGACTCATCAGAATGGCCCATCCCTTACATCTGACCTTGACTCATCAAAATGGCCCAACACTCATATCTGATCATGTGAGAACACATCCCACAGTCACATCATAATGGACCTTAGTCCGAGACTAAGCTTTCTTGGTAACTGACCAGGTACCTCCATTCTCCCAGAGAATGGCATCAGCCCTTATATTTGATCAAGTGGGAACCAATCCCTCAATCAAATCAGAATGGCCATGCACTCACATCTGATCATGTAAGACTACATATTATAGTCATATCAGAAAGGCCCTCAGTCCTAGACCAAGTATTCCTGGTAACTGACCAAGAACCTCCATTCTAAGAATGGAAATAGCCCTTATATATGATCATGTAGGAACCAATCCTATAGTCACATTAGAATGGCTTACCACTCATATCTAACATGGAAGGAACCAATCCTCTCACCATGATAGAATGGCTCAACCCTTACATCTTACCATGGAAGGAGCCAATCCTCTCAACATGTTAGAATGGCTCACAGACTCATCACTTTCCCTTGGAAGAAACCTCGATCTGTAGAACACCAATATTCTCCCTGAAGTACTCAAACTTCACTCTAGGTAATGGCTTCGTCAACACATCAGCTATATGTTCGTCCATCACAACATACCGGAGCTTCACTACTCCCCTCAGCACCATATCCCTGATATAGTGATACTTGATCTTGATATGCTTTGACTTGTCATGGAATACCGGGTTCTCCAACAACTTCACACAACTCTGGTTGTCACAATATATACAAGTAGCATCCAACTAGAGATCAAATAAATCAGACAGTAGCTTCCTTTTGATCGGAATATTTCACCTCCTACAGACAACAAGGTGTTATGCTAGTCTGAATGTTTCAGATCGAGAACAAATAGATCGCAGAGGCTGATAACTCTCCCTATATGTTGTAGATATTTGGACTACAAGGCTTTGGTAGTTCACCTGTGTACCTGCAAAATAGTTCAACATGAAACAAATCAAAGCAACCAGAATATGATCTACTAATCTATGCTAGTGACTAAGGAATCTAGCAATATATATCTGAAATCAAACATCAACAATATATATGGGACAGAAAATAAACTTTCATTAGAAATATGAAGAATTTTACAACCAAGCCTTAGTGTTGACATGCATCTCCATGAAACCAGCTCTTCATCCCCAAAAGCTCTGAGTCTATCTCTCTATGCTCTCTCCAAATGATCTTGGGCCAAGAATCAGTCCAACATCATAACAATTCCTTCAATGTTCTCTCCCCAACCATGGCTATGAGCTCATATTTATAGGGCTTTAATGGATAGATATGGTTGAGAAATTAGTGGGTGAGGTGGCCTCTAAGATCCTAGGATGAGGGATCTCGAGCTCAACCAACCCACAACAGTAGGGATAAGGGATATCTCGAGGCTTATCATCTAGAATCCTCGAGAAGCTTCTCTTTTTCCCTTTTTACCCAGGGTACCGTGCTTCTCCTTCTGTGACAGAGCGGTTCTGGTAATAACCTCTTATGGACCAAGGGTAACAGGCGGTGGCACTGCTTGTGGACAACCGATGAAAGGTAGTACGATCAGGGGTATCGCTCCTGGACAAAGGGGCATGCGCGGTGCTAGGAATTTGTATGACAGACTAATAAAAAACCATTTATTCTTCACTCCAGAAGCTAGGATTCAGGGCAAGTAGGTTTATCACAGGTCTAATCACATGATGGTGACAGGATTTTGGTATAATAGGATGGCCCCCAAAGCATGAGTCTTAGAGTGATATGATAAACGAGAGCTTTTAGAACAATTCCTTGCTAGGAGATGAAAATGATGGCTCGATCGGAGTATGCAATCAAGTAGGCATCTATAGTACATCAGTATGTTGGCTCATAGACACAAGTAACCAGACTCATAGCTGCAGACTAATACAAGGAAGATCCATGAGTGGAATAAACAAGCATGGCTACTAGAATATAGTGTAGATCCATTTGATAAAGGACTCAAACTTGGACATAGCTACCAGACATACAACGTAGATCTATGTCATACAGACACAAATTTGAGCATAGCCATGACCATACAAATGTGGATCCATGCTAGATATACAAAACTCCATTGCAACCTCGAGAAAAAGCAATGAGGGATTTTAAACAAATACCCAGGGTCTTTGTCTCGTCTTCCACAAAGTACAATTCTATCCATGTGATTACAATGATCTGAATTCGAACATGGTAGAAATCACTTGATTACTAGCCAATGATGTGAACCATTAACAAGTGCGAGGGAGATCACCATTAATGTCAATGATTCTCAAGGTACTCTAGTACAATCTATTGAGTGCGAATAGATGTCCTGATGTCGAACACCCAGTCGATTCTATCGATCAAAGGTAAATGATGTGAACCTATGTCGAGAGTGAGAGAATCTGTCATTAAGGCATACAGATATTAAGTTACTAAATATTGTTTCTAAGACTATTTCCTGGATGATGAGCTGATGTCGACAGGAATAGTCTCGTCGAAGGAGGGCCATGATGAGTCCCACATTGACAACACGAAACTTGGAACATAGTTCTAGAATGATGTGAATGTAGTAACCATATGAATGACTCAAAGATATTGACACAAAGGCTATGTATACTGCAGAGGTAAGAATTCTTCATATCCCCTTTGAACATCGGGCGGCACAATAAAATGACTTGGCAGCATGACTAGACAAGACAGATACACAATGTGATAGTGGACAATGCATTCTTCTGAAAGACTCAAAGGATTGGCATGACTCATGAAAGTGAATCATCACAGAGATCAGCTGAATACCCAATTGACTGACATGATTGTGCAGACAAGTTCCATGTTCAAAGGTAACGAAAAACAACTGATTTTATTTGCAAAATGATCCCCTTTCCCATTTCCCCCATCATGATCGATGAGTGCCTCTTTTCAGTTTTACGAGTTCAAAGAGGGTAACAAACACTTGATATAGCTTGTCAAAAGACAAGTCCAGTCTCATATGTTTTCTGAACTTGAGAGAGGACGGGTTCGTTCCCAAAACGGGTCTCTCAATGTTTAATTTAACGAGTCCACTGAAAGAAAACTCGGTATCGTTCATGTTTAGAGAGTTTGAACGAATACGGAAGAAGACTCCATGGGGGTCCTTTTTCATATGATTTAGTCTCTAAGGCCCGAAAAAGTATAAAATCATACCTTAGAGAACTCTTCTAGTCATGATTGGCTAGAGTGTTCCTTTCTCATAAATAGTCATGTCCGAACCGAGAAAGAGATAACCTACTGTCGGATGGACAACTCTTCAAATACTTTAACGAACGTGAAGAAGACAAAATCGCTCGACAATCTTTTCGTATTTAGGGAGCCTGAAAAGGGTTTAAAGAGAACTCCATGAAGTTTCTTTATACAATGCCACTTTTTACAAGCATGGAAAGATTCAAAAATGAACTCGACTATCTTTTCATGTTTAAGGAGTCTAAAAGAAGATGTGAAAAGAAGACTCCATGACGTTTCTTTACACAATGTCGTATTTTACGAGCCTATAAAGAAACTTGAACTAGACTCGGAAATTTGATACTATATTTTAACGAGCGTGAAAAAGTGTCGTAATAAATGCTCAATGACCCTTTTTGTCTTGTGAAAGTATGAAAAATCCATAAACAAACTTTCCAAATCTTTTACTAAAGTCAACCTACAGATGACTCATAAACAAGTGTTAAATGCATCCAAAATCAACATCAAGGGATTATGACAAATAGATTTTGACCAGAAAATGATGTAATATAAAAAATATACTAAGTCAGACCCAAAAATGTCTATATAAGGCAAGTAAATAGTAAAAAATCAAACATTTCACTGTTTACCTCTAGAAGAGAGCACTTGGAGCATTTTTTAGCCGGATCTTCCACAACTGATACCGGGAGTTTCCACTGTCCATTTTCAGTCTCGTCAGTTGCAGGTAACAGCTAAGACCCTTATATTTCATTTCATAGATTTTATTTTGGGATTTGGTGGGGTTTTAGGCCTATTTGGCAAGCCCTAAAATCCAATTTGTGGCCACCGCGACTACGCCTTGCGGGATAGGCAGTACCACCCGAGAACCACGCCAAGAATATGGTGGATAGGTGGTGCCACCACCTGTCTCCAATGGGGCACAAGCAAAGCAGGCTATGGAGAAGTTAAACCAATGATATAGACAAAATTTACTCATTATTTTGATTTGAAATGACTCAAGGAAGATATTGATACATACCATTGTTGTTTTTGGCAGGTCTAGGATTCCAAAATATGGTGATATGGAAGGAAAGAACACATAATGATGAGGATGCTACTGCTGAAAAAAATCCGGTTTGTATCACCGCACTCCGAAACTGTGGGATTTTAAAGTTCTTCTAGACACCAAGCATGGTGTCCCACAAGAGACTACTGGAAAACATACTGAGAATGTGGAATCCAGAACAATAGTATTTCAAGGTGGGGGCACATATACTTATAGTATAGGTAGAGGACATCTACTTCCTGACTGGCCTATCGATACAGGGTTCCCCTATCTCACTGACAGGTTCTTGTGGTAGGGACATTACCACCAGAGATCTCATAGATTGCCACTGTGCATCAGGTACAGGCACATCGGGGAAGGCAATCCCCATCAGGGCAGTGACACACAGGGCTCTATGGATTGCTTTGTTCACCATGTAGAGGGTGGCAGGGATCCAGGGTGTACATCATGCTTCCAGGGCACATATGTTGTATTCCCTAGAGGCTATGGAACCTACGTTGTTCAACTGGGTGGAAGCATTGCTTCCAATATTCAAGGATCAACTGACTAAATGTTAGCAGGGAGAGCCGAAACAGTTCTGCTTTGGTTCCATATTAGCTTGTTTCTTCTTTGAGTAGGTCCCCCAGATGAGGCTCCAGGTTACTTTTCAGAGTCTGAGAGCACAGGACCCCCGCATGCTAAGGTGGGTCCAGGTCATGGCTCACACAAGAGCGGGTAGGGGCAGAGTGAAGTTCAGTGATGTGTTCTTCAGATGTCTACAAGATCAGATGCTCATGGTCGAGGACTATGCCTATGTGGGTATAGATTTTACAGGTGATCCTGACCTACCACTCCCACCTGGAGGGAAGTGGGGTGACATCGGTAAGAAACAAGAAACCCTAAAGATGGAAAATGTTTTTATGTTTTTTATGTTTTATATTTTTTATGATAAGTGATGAGACCTATTTGTCTTCATGCAGATGTTGGAGCAGCGAGGCCTAGAGGAGCATCTCCATTAGACAGGAGAGCTAGAGCTCGCTTCGTGCCACAGGGTGATGATATCACCGGGGAGCTAGAGGAGAACTGAGAGAGGATGACTCTGGACATCCCAGATGCTGACATAGATGACCTCATGACTAGATATCAGAGATCTACAATGGGAGTACCAGGCTGATTCAGCAGGCTACTTCGCAGGATGGCTCGAGCAGTGATGTGCTATCACGAGCACCACTAGTGGATGAGACATGTATACTGAAAGCTGATAGCTTTAGGATTTTTGTATGATGATTTTTCCTGAAAGCCTGTGTGCTTCAGATGAGGTCTCAGGACCTATTTTTTGTAAAACTTTTTCGTATATATATATACATACTTTTACACAATGTTTATACGTTTCAAATGGACAGAATGAATTTTCTATGAGTTCTATGTGTCTTTAAATGTTTATTTACAATGTACCATGTTTGATTTAACTTCATGAATAGGAAATATGCCAATCTAGGATGTAATTATCCAATGAATCAGCAACTACATTATGTTCCCTATGGATATGCCTATATGTAATGGTTCCAAATGATCTTTCTAACAAATGTACCCTCCGGAAGAGGCAAAGGAGCACTAGGTTCCTAATGGTGTAGACATGGTTTAAATGAAAAACCACGAGCTGATAGTCCATCAAAACTACTAGATCATGGACATCCTGGGAGGAATCTTCAGTCAGAAGACCGATGACTGCTTCATACTCATCGATTTTATTAGTAGCGGGACCTAAGCAAACCGCTCCTGAATTGACCAAATATTCAACTGGGGAATAGAGAACCCAAGCAGCCAAGGCTAGATTCAAGGTGTGGTGGCAAGCACCAGCAGTGAAGCTGTAGAAATCCATTTGCATGACCAAAACACGGTATAAACAGATGCAGACACCATAACTCAAAACCATCTTGAAAATACTGAAAACACACTGAAAGTCAATCAATATACATATATACAAGATACCATCTAAGAAGACCTAGGCATAGTACCTTTTTAGGTACAACCCATTGCGAGGTTTCCCCAAAGGGATCCCATCATAATCAACTAACTCATAGGCTCCTTTCTCTAACACCTTGGAAATAATGAAAGGTCCATACCACATGGAATCAAACTTACCCTTTCCTAGCTTGTCATATCTCTAATCATAAGTCAAAACTAGGTCACCCTCGTTGAAAACACGAGGCTGGATAGATTTATTTTACTACACCTTGATGCTTTTTGTATGTGCCTCATTAGCTAAGGCTTCATCTCTACAAGTCTCATCAAGGTTATTTAAGTACAAAAATATTTCTTCCTCTGCAGAAGTGTCTAGGAGAAGTTCAATGGCAAGTTGTAAAGATGGAATTTGACATTGGATCGGCAAGATAGCTTCAAGTCCATAGACAAGTTGGAATGGCGTGAAACCAGTAGTTGTTTTCATGGAAGTCCGATAAGCCCAAGCAGCGGAAAAAAGAACGAGATGCCAATTGGATTTATGATCTCCAACCATCCGACGAAGCATAGTTTTCAAAACTTTGTTAATGGCCTCTACCTGACCATTAGCTTGCGAATAATACGGCGTAGAGTTTTCATGGCAAAAACCTAGCTTGGCACTCAATTCCTCCATCATTTGATTATGGAAATGAGATCTGTGATCAGTGACGATGGACTGTGGAACACCAAATCTAGATATGATATTATTGAATAAGAAGAGAGCGGAAGTCTTACCATCTTTCGCATATGTAGTCATAGCCTCAGCCCATTTTGTGAAATAATCCATGGCTACGATGATGTAACCATGCCCCCCAGCTGAGGTAGGTTTACAATGCATGAAGTCAACCCCCCATTTGGAAAAAGGGCCAATGGTAATGATGGGGTGAAGCAGAGCAGGATGGGTGTTCTTTTTGGAATAAAAATGTTGGCAAGGAGGGCATTTCTTAACAGCCTCATGACAGTCTTTGAAGACAAAAGGCCAGAAATAGCCAACGCAAAGGATTTTCTGGGCTACAGCCATCCCAGATAAATGACCGCCACATGATCTAGAGTGACAATCATTTAGCACGTGTTCAGCCTCCTCATGAGTGAGGCATTTCTGGAGAATGGAGTCAATCCCATGTCTATACAAGGTATCATTCAAGATAAGGTAGTACTTCACGTGGTGACGGATGCAGTGATGATCATCACAAGATAGATGTGGCTGAAAACATTGGGTCTGGAGATAAATGAGAAAATATCCATACCAAGGATCAGTAGTGCCAATTAGGAACAAGAATTCATCTGGAAATGAATCGCTGGGCTCAAATTCTGTGGTAGCACAGGGAAGATCACATATAAGCTCGGCAAAAACCAAGGATTTCTTTGATGTAGCCTTGGCAAATTCGAGATCGAATTGTTGAAGGATGACGATCCAATGGGAGTACTTGCCCTCGAGTACCTGACGAGTCAGAATGTAGTACATCGGGTTCTGGTCTGCCAATACGGTGGTAGTGCAAATCAGAATGTAGTGACGAAATTTTTTCACAGCAATGACCATGGCCAAAGCTAGCTTCTCCACATGTGAATAACGGGTTTCAGAATCAATAAGATTCTTACTGGCGTAATAAATTACATGCTCCTGACTGTGGATATTGTCCTGCACTAAAACCATGGCGATGGTAGTAGCAAAGGCAACAATATACAAGAGAAAATCCTTTGAATAATCCGGGGGTTGTATCATGGGTGAATGAGTCATAGTGTTCTTAGCACTATCAAAGGCACGTTGGGCCTACTCATCCCAAAATAATGGAGTGTTCTTCTTGAGGAGACACATACAACCGTGCATTTTCTCAGGAAAATTGCACACTAAATGGTGGATAAAGTTTGCCTTCCCCTGTAAACTTTGGAGTTCAAGGATGTTGGTTGGGGCTGGTAGATTAATGATAGTGGAAATATTCAAAGGATCAATCCAGATTCCATCTTTGGATACCACAAAGCCAAGCAGACGTCCTGTCTCAATGCAAAAAATGCATTTATGCAGATTGAGCCGTATATTATAATGACGTCATCTCAGGAATATGTCTCTAAGATGACCAAGATGGTCCTCCCATCGCTGTGAATGAGCAAGGATGTTGTCAAGGTACGGTTCAGCAATATGTTTAATGTCGTGAAACGCATAGGACATCGCATGCTGGAACGTGGCTCCAACGTTTTTCAATCCAAAAGGTAACTTCTTATATGCAAAGGTTCCCCATGGGCAAATGAATGTTGTCTTATGCTGATCGGCGAGAAATATCTCAATCTGATTGTAGCCAGAGAAGACATCCATGAATGAAAAGATGACACTTCCAGCACAGTTGTCAATAATCTGATCGATGTGTGGGGTAGGAAAGTTTTCCTTGGGACAAGCTTTATTTATATCCCTAAATTTGATGCAGACTCTAATGGTGCCCTACTTTTATTGACATGGAAAACGTTCGATACCCATTTTGTTATAGGTACATGATAAATAAAACCAGCTTTCAAAATTTTTCTCAATCTCAGCTTTAATAACTACGGCCTTCCTAGGATGGACTTGCCTAAGTTTTTGCCTGACAAGTTTAGCCATGGGACTCAGTTTTAATCTCGTGGACCACAATGGAAGGGTTGGTCCCTGGCATCTCTTCATAGGACTAGGAAAAAATATCACAGAATTCCTTAAAAAGTGCCTTATATGCTTCAGATTCATCTGTGGAGCAGTTCTTCCCAACATGAACATGCTCAATAACATCAGGCCTAGCTGATATGTCAATCGGGTTCGTCTGAGTAATGTTGCAAAGGTTTCCTTGAGAATCTCTATCTTGCAACAATATAGGACTTTGCATAACGTTGAAAATATCAGTAGGAAACAAGGATGCAAAATCATGGCTTCCCGAACTGGTATTGGGGAGGAATATGGATCTATGATGGTGATCCTCCCAAATGGGCTCATCTGTATTCATGATCTCTATAATGGACTCATCAGAAGGAAAAGTATCTGAGAGACAGTCTAGAACTAGAAGAGAAGGTTATAACCAGTACGGTAAATGGTAAGGATCCGAAGCCACTAAATGAATGGCATCAGTGTGATCATCGAACCAAGTTTGAATGGTGTCATACATAGCTTCGTGCAGGCTCAACAAGGTGGACTCAACAACATTTGTACCCTGGGGCTCAATATCAAATGAAGTGATTATATGTACTGTGGTGGTATTTGTGCTAGGAGGAGTAGAGGGAAAAATCCCCATAAGGGATGAATCCTTCAACATACCTACCCCAATTGATTGGTAAGGAGGAGGGGACTGACCTAACATGGGTATGTTATTAGCCATGGAGGTAGTAACATCTAGTGTATAGAAATCAAGCTAGTCAATGGTAACAATTCTCTCGAGATGCGAGAATTGGACCGTTCAAAATACTATTGAAGCAACATCATTCATGGCATAGAACCAATTCCTTCCTAAAAGGAGTTTATAATCCATAGGGGCATCTACCACTTCTACTTGGATGGAAATGGTTTTTCCCCCCAGCTCAACCATGAGGGCTGATATGAGGCCATGGATTTGGAAACCCCATCCATCAAAGTCTTTAAGGGTCATAGGTGATGTAACAAGCTCATGAGAGCCAAGAGCTTTCCAACAAGTCAGAGATAACACCGAGGTCGAAGCTCCTTCATCTAGTACCATTCGAAAGACTTTCTTTCCCACTACTTTTGTAATGATCTGAAAAGAAATTTTATGTGGTAATCTAGGTTTATAGTTCTCAACATTGAAGTGAATCAAGTTAGTGTTATCCAGGTCTACAGATCCTAATGCGGTCAACAAGTTCTTGAGCTGTGTCGAGAAACTTTGGAGTACCTCTAAGGTAGACATTGCATAAGGTGTCTGAGCGAGATATTCAACCATATTATAGAATTGAGCAGCTTAGGCATTGGGATTAAAGATAGCCTTTCGAAGAGTACTCTTTGGTGGGCGCAAAATCATGTCGAGAGTAGGATTCTCGATAGACAAGGGAACATTGGACGAGGATTCCGGAGAACTAGTAGATGGAGCTTTTCCTGAAGAAGATTGATCTTCTTGCTTATCTGTGGGTTTATCATAATTTTGGCTTTGAGTTTGCAGATGGATGGTATCTTAGGACATCATACAAATTTCCTCTGATGAACTAGAGTTACCCTGGTTCGACATGTGGTCTACCAGCTATTGTTTAGAGGGAAAGGGATCCATAAGTACTGCAGGTGCGGGATTAGACTTCAAAAACTGGGATATTTCATCCCGACGGGGACACTCTTTTGAGAAGTGGTCACCACCACATAACAGACAAGGGTATTTAGCCTTCCTTTTCCTTGTGTTGTTGTCATTATTGGTTGATTGTGGGGTCTCCTACTGGTTTCCAGGTTTTTTATTTCGATTTTTACCTTTCTTTTAATTACCCGAGGTTTGAGTAGTTTGAATAGAATTGACCTCGGAAGAAACCTTAGGATTTGAAGGAGTAGCAGTTTGGGTTTGCTTGGAAGGTTTTGCTACGGATGGGGACTAGATTGAACCAACAATCCCATCAACAGGTACTTCTATTGATGGCTTGGTAGGGTCAGTGCTGGGGTGAGGAGCTTGAGGAATCAGGTTATAAAGAGTCCTGGACTGGGAATAGACCAAGTCTAGGTACTGAGCTCAACTAATAGCCTACTCTTCGATAATGGCACCACCCATGGCCACATCTCGGGAAATAGGAGGCAACAAGGACTTAGTGAACCAATCAGCTAACAACTAATCTAGAATAGGGACCTTAATGAGCCTTCTCTGCCTTCTCCACTCATGAATATGATCAGAAATGTGGGTGGAGGTGTTCTGTCACAAAGAAGTTAAAAGATCAGTGCCCATTTCATAACGAATAGGGAGCTAAAAATCCATAATAAATACGGTTTCCAACGAGCCAAAATACACAAACGAATGTTGTGGGAGTTCAATATACCACTTCACGGCCGTACCGGTCAAAGTTTGCTGAAAGAGTCGTAACCGAACAGAATCATCCATGAGGGAGTTCGAGGAACACCACAAATGAAAAGGCATAACATGGTTCCGCGGATATTCACCCTGCTTCCCATCAAATTTTGGAATATCCAATGGTAACTTTATCAAAATGGGAGGCCATGAGGGATTGTGTCGAATGGGATCATTAATCAACTTGGACAAATCAAGCAAGTCCAAAGTTGCAAGGAAAGGTAACTGTCTATTGGGTTGCACATATTGGCAATATTGATATGGCATGTAATTACCAGTAGGGCCATAGGTAGACTGATAAATAGGTTGTTGTGAGGAAGAACTACAAGGAAATCCACCCATGGGGGGTTTATTTCTAGAATTAGGACCGCTAGGACAACCAGGTCCTCCAGTAGGAGGACTGCCAAGACCACTGGGACCACCAGGACCACCAAGACCACCAAGAGGAGAACCACCAGACCCTCTGAAACCTCCAGGAGGTGGGAAACCTCCAGAGGCACCGGAACCACTAGGTTGAGGGCCACCAGACCCTCCTGAGCCATAAGGAGGAAATCCACCAGGTCCCCCAGGACCACTAGCACCACTAGGACCATGATGAGGTCTGCTAGATCCTCCAGGACAATTAGGTCCCCCAGGGGTAGGACCTCCATAAGGTGGTCCTCTCGCACCTCTCGCAGTATGTATGGGTATCCCTCCCATGGCTGGCATGTAAGACCAGTTGGGTTTCCCCCACGGTGTAAAACTGTTGCTAGGGAATGGAATTCTAGTAGGCTTAGATGGATGATTACCTACATGTATTTGATAACCATAACCACTAGAATATTGAATGGAAACAGGTTGTGCCCCCAAGGGCTGACCTGAACTAGATGGGGTATTTACCACATTAGTGTGGGTGGGAGGGACAAAAAAATGTAGATGTTTCTATGTTATAGGTCTGCTCTTGAATAGGTACAACTCTGGTCTCAGATAATGTAGTTTGTGGCGGGGGTTGCCCCCTGGCATTCAAAGGTACTGAAGAAATAGGAATTGAAGGTTGGGCCCCAGATGCAAAAGACCTAGGAGGATTTGGAATAGACATAACATAAGAGGTGAGAGGGGTGGAAATTTGACTTGGGCCATGGGTTGTTAATGGACGATCTATAATCGGTTCAATGGGTCTCATAGAATCGGCTAGTGAACGATATCCCATAGGAAGGAATGTGGAACGAATTGGTGAAGAGCCTAATAGGTTTTCAATATGATTTTCTACCTCTTGTGCACGAAGGATAGTAGCATGGTATTTCCTACATTCTTCTTCACTTTCAGGAGAACTTACATAGGTGCCAAATGAGGCAATGGCTTTTCCAATGGGTGTCTCCCAAAAAGAAGCATTAGGACCAAAATCCAAATGGGTATCGTCAACATGACCTTCTGCGGGAGGATGGAACGATGAATCCTCTCAGGAAGGCTGTCAGACCTAGGGGGGTGAGTGTGAAGAATATGGTACTCCACTTTCCACCACCACATTATCTCCCACTTGGGAGGTGGTAGCAGCTCCTTGGTCGATAGCTTCCATTGGATTTTCTTCTGAAACAGATGTAAAATCAGGTGGCAAGCCCCATACTCTCCTAGACTGTCTTAAATCAGCCAGTTTGTATAGTTCCTATCTAACCTAAGGTCTGAAAATATAGAAAAAACACACCAAAAGACTTCCCTACTCAAACTATAGGTCAAAACAAGCAGACTTAAAATGACAGGAGGAGTTCAAAAGTCAAGTCTCTCACTAAGATTGTCAAGCAGGTACCACTCGCGATATACCTCGAGGGTACGTGCGTAGTAATCTCCCCGAATGTTGTTTTCGGTGTATGGCTCCAAAAAAGACGACCAAAGGGATTTTCTCATATAGATAAGGTACCCTAGTGGGGTCTCCCGATATACTCAAGGTCATGGGAGCTCGAATCGGTAGTAGTGTTGTCTAATGCATAACCGTACACAAGGGGCCTTCTGATATACAATTGAGTACATGAAGTACCTTTCTATATACCTCAAGGGTATGTGAAAGGTCATTCGATATACCGACGGTACGTGGAAGAACCACGTGAGTCCTGGAATGTAATGTTGACAAATAACGACAGCTCCTACATTTTTCGACGCCATAACACGTCTCTAACCTATCACTCAAGTTACTACATAAATTTTAACCTACAACTACCATTAATTTTAACTTGTATGATTAGGTGAATGCATGATGTTCTGACAGAAAAGTAAAACCATGCAATATGCTTGTGAAAATGTTCACTTTACCGTTCAATATGCCTACTTATGGGAGGGAATAGAGTGTTTTTCCCATTTTTTTCAAAACCAAAAATCATTCCAATCAACAGTCATGAACACCAAATCAAAGACAAGTAAACACTTTTACAAACCATATTCTTCTTTTCGAAAGCAAATGGGAAGGGTGAGAATCTCTTTTCTTAAAAGAACAACACCAAGCACACCTATATGCCAATGCACTCTAACTTTTCAAATTTCTTAAAAACATAAGAAAATCTAACTTAAAACTACCATTTTTTTTATATATTTTGATCAAGATAGTTCTATATGCATGAGAGACAAAAGATCATAAAGGTCCTAAAAGCTTATGAAGCCAATCAGAAAACCCAAATCCAACTCTCAAATATGATGTCCTAACCTCAAGCAAAAATTTTCTTTTTTTTTAAGGGATGAAAAAGAAGTTTACTATGCAAGCATGAAATGAAATCTAGAAGCTAATCTAGTGTTCTTCTTTCAGTATATGCAATGAAAAGAGAGTTCAATGGACACCCTAACTTTCAGAAAACAAGAAATCCTTCTTTAAGCACAACCAACAAGCAAGAAGCGGATGAACAATAAAAAAGAATAAACAAATTTTAGAAATTCAACTCAAAATCAATCTTAAACCATCAAAGCAGCAAGCCACACACATCAGATTCAATAACACAAGCCTGATAACAGAACTGAAAGCAATGAAAATTCCAAATTTTTACAAAGAAAAAAGAGGAAAAAGAGTTATGGACTAATGCCTACCTAGTACCGTGCTTTGTAGGTGTTGTAAGAGCATTTCTAAAGCAGCACCACTCCTCGCTAACCGAATATAGGCAGTGGCACCGCTTACTACCCATTGTGTTTAGGCGGTGGCACCTCTTACTGCCCATTGTGTTCAGGCGGTGGCACCACTCCTCATACAAAGCATTGTTGTGGTTCCCTGTAGATGGCCAAAACAAGAAAGAGAACAATGGATCAGATAAAAAAATACTAGATCAAGGAAAATACTGTCGAATTGAAAGTGGTAACAGAGCATACAAAACTGAAATGACTCAGATCTGAATAGATCTAGAAATTTCAAACCCAAATAATACAAATCAGAAAGTAGATCTGATTGTAAAGAGTTGAAGAAAAAGGATCCTGGATTCAGACAAGAGTTGCAGACTAAGGACGATCAGAACAACTGAATACAACTACTCCCCAATGGAGTCGCCAGATTTGTTGATCAGAATATTTCACCTCCTGTGGACAGCAAGGTGTTCCACTGGTCTGAATGGTTTAGATCCAAAAAAAATAGATCACAAAGGCTGATAACTCTCCCTAGACACTGTAGATATATGGAATACAAGGCTTTGATAGTTCACCTGTGTACCTGCAAAAGATTTCAACAAAAAACAAATCAAAGAAACCAAAATATGATCTACTAATCTATGCTAGTGACTAAGTAATCTAGCAATATATATCTGAAATCAAACATCAACAATATATATGGGACAAAAAATCAACTTGCATTAGAAATATGAATAAATTCACAACCAAGTCTCAGTGTTGACATGCATCTCCATGAAACCAGCTCTTCATCCCCAAAAGCTCTAACTCTAGCTCTCTATGCTCTCTCTAAATGATCTTGGTCCATGAATCAGTCCAACAACATAACAATACCTTCAATGTTCTCTCCCCAACCATGGCTATGAGCTCATATTTATAGGGCTTTAATGGATAGTGATGGTTGAGAAATTAGTGGGTGAGGTGGCCTCTAATATCCTAGGATGAGGGATCTCGAGCTCAACCAACCCACAATAGTAGGGATAAGGGATATCTCAAGGATTATCATCTAGAAGCCTTGAGAATCTTCTCTTTTTCCCTTTTTACCCAGGGTACCTCGCTTCTCCTTCTATGACAGAGCGGTTCTAGTAATAACTGCCTATGGGCCAAGGGTAACAAGCGGTGGCACTGCTTGTGGATAGCCGATGAAATGCGGTACGAGCAGGGGTACCACTCCTAGACAAAGGGGCATGCGCGATGCTGGGAATTTGTATGACAGACTGATACAAAACCATTTAGTCTTCAATCTAGAAGCTGGGATTCAGGGCAAGTAGGTATATCAAAGTTCTTATCACATGATGGTGACAATATTTTGGTATAACACTTCCTGAGCCATACTTCCTCACAACCAGATGAGAAAGCTACGACATACTCTACTTTAGCTATACTCAGTGCCACACAAAATTGCTTCCTGCTAAACCAAGATATCACACCTGATCCCATACTGAAGTAACACCCTGAATTGATCTTCCTATCGATGGCATTTCCTGCCCAATATGAATCAACATAACCCTCCAGGTTAATCTTCTGACTCACCTCATACCTGATCCCATGATCAACTGTACCCCTTAGGTACCTCAGAATATGCTTTGCAACAATCAAGTGAACATGTCTCGGATCTATCAAGAACTGGCTCAAGGTGTTCACAGCAAAGCAAATATTACGTCTTGTGCTCATCAAGTACATCAAGGACCCAATCATCTGACGATACATCGTAGCATCAATTGCTTCTGATGAAGAATCACTCAATAGATTCAGGTTCGATGCCATAGGTGTGGTTATGGCCTTGCATTCTATCATCCCAAATCTCTTCAGGATCTCTACCATATATTTCCCTTGTCCTAGGGAAATTCCATCTTCACTCTGCCACACCTCCATGCGTAGAAAATAATGCATCATACCCAAGTCCTTCATTTCAAACTTGGAAGCAAGCTTCCTCTTCGTATCAACAATTAACCCATTCATACCTGTAACAAAAAAACCATCTACATACAGTAGGAGTATCGTTGTATTTCCATCTTCAACCTTCTAGTAAAGGTTGGAATCTGCTTTACTCTTGGTAAAGCCCAAACTAGATAGAAATTTGTCAATTATGCCATACCATGTCCTGGGTTCTTGTTTCAAACCATATAGGGCTTTCTTCAATATACATACATGAGACTCACTATCATGTGTATCAAAACCGAGTGGCTGCTCCACATACACTTCCTCTTCCACTACAACATTCAAGAAAGAAGTCTTGACATCCATTTGGTGTATCTTCCATTTCATCACTGTAGCCAGAGCAAGTACTGATCTAAAGGAAGTGTATTTGGATACAGGTGCAAAAGTTTCTTCATAATCTATTCCTTCTTTCTAGGAGAAACCACGAGCAACAAATCTTGCTTTATATTTTTCTATGCTACCATCTGCAACATGCTTGATCTTGTAGATGCATTTGGAAGTTACAACCCACTTCCCTTCTGGTCTTGGGACAACATCCCAAACATCATTCTTCATAATCAATTGATACTCTTCAATCATAGCATCCTTCCATTCTTTTCATTCTGTCGCTTATTCATAATTGGAAGGTTCTTTATCGATGAAATCATATAATAATGCTACATAACCGGAGCAGGCTCTGGTCCTCTTTCTTTCTATGTGATTCTCTTATGGGGACCCATATCTTTCCGCACCTTGGATAGCTTCTCGTACCCAAGCAGGTTTCCTCTTATGAGGATTCTTCTCCTGAGGTGGATCTACAGATTCTTGAGGTTCTTTAAATTCTCGATCTTCTTCTTGAGTTTCTTTGTTCATGGTTGTATCATGATTTCTGGGTGCTTCTACTTCTTCGGGTTCTTTAGCGGGTTTCTTTCTGGATTTGTTGTAAGCTGAGTCTTCATCAAATGTCACATCCCTGCTGATGTCAATCTTTCTTGAATCCTGGGAAGTATATTCTATAAGTCTTTGACCTTTCAGAGTATCCCACAAATATACCCTTCTTTCCTGAAGGATCGAACTTTGTCCTCTTTTCTTTCAGAATGTGTATGTACACTGGACAGCTGAATATTCTGAGATGGTTGACTTCTGGTTTCTTGCTGAAAAAGACTTCTTTAGGTGTCTTATTCTCGAGTACTCGGTGTGGAGTACGGTTGTGTACATACACTGCTATTCTGGTAGCTTCTTCCCATAAATGAATGGGAAGATATTAATCATGAAGCATAGCTCGTGCAGCTTCCATGATAGTTCTGTTCTTCCTTTCTGCAATCCCATTTTTTTATGGATTATATGGAGTGGACAACTCCCTCTTAATACATGAGTCTTCGCATAACTTTTTGAATTCATTCAAAGTGAATTCTCCGCCATTATCTGATCGAAAGGTATTGATCTTCTTTTCAGTGTGATTCTCGATCAAGGCTTTGAATTCCTTGAAATTGCTGAAAACTTCATCTTTGTTCTTCATGAAGTAAATCCATGTCTTCCTAGAAAAGTCATCAATGAAAAAAACATAGTATACATACCCACTTAGTGAGCTTAATGACATTGGTCCGTATACATCGGAGTGGATGATTTCCAAGATTCCTTTTTCCTTGCTCTTGCTACTTGGAAATGTCTTCTTTGTATTCTTTCCTTTCACACATCCTTTGCAAACTCAATCAGGTTTTGCTTGCATTTTTGGAAGACCTTCAACAACTTTGCTTGCAAGTAGTAGTGCTCTGTAATGCACATGTGCAAGCCTTCTATGCCAAAGTTCATTTGGCTCTACTGTTTCATGGACCAAGGCTTGTTCTGGATGGCCCTTCAATTTGTATAGAACTCCTTCTTGTTCCCCAATCACTACTGCATCATTAATAGTCTTTCCCTTTGGACACATGATAACGTGTCCATCTATAAATGCAACCCTCATGTCTTTTGCATCTAATGCAGATATGGAGAGAAAGTTCTTCTTTAGTCCTAGTACACACAACACTTCCTTGATTGTCATAGACTTTCCAGAGTTTGGTTTATAGGAGAATTCCCCACTACCTTTTATTGGATACTGGTAGTCATCTCCAAGTTTCACCTTGTGAGGTGATTCGTGTTATGATAGTATCACAAAAGACTCTTTGAATCCCATCATATGTTTGGAAGCCCCACTGTCTATAATCCAACCATTGCTTCCAGGTGTGATGTTTCCTATGAGAGCAAAAATCAAAACATATTCTTCATCACTTGAAGAATCATTACTTTCTTGCTTGCTTCTCTTTGAATAAGGCTCATCATCTTATACAGTATGAGCATGATGTTTTATCTTGTTGTTTTTCTTCTTGTGAGAGCTTCTTTTGTTTCTAGGACAATCTCTATAAAAGTGCCCTGTTTCATCACAGGTATAACATCTGAGTTGAGATTTTTTGTAGGAAGAGTGCTTACCTTTAGAATGATGATGATGATGGTCCCTTCTAGCTTTCTTGGATTGAACTGTGAGAGCTTGATCTTCACTTCCCATCTTTTCTTCTCGAGCTGCTATTCTAGCTTCTTCTTGTGAGAATTCTTCCCAAAGTTTGTTGAACTTGACTAACTTATTTCTGGCACAGATTCCTTGAATGAAAGAGTCCCATGTCCTAGGGAGACCATTCAAGGTGATCATTACAATCTCTGGATTCTCTACTTCTTCATCTACTACTTCCAACTGTTCATTGATCTGAGAGACCCTTGTAAAGTAAGACTAGATGGTCTCTGCATTCTGGATCTTTACATTCTTCAGTTGGTTTCTTGGAGTCATCTTCTGGTTTATGTTCTTCCCTTCAAACAATTTGGTTAGGGAATCAAACATAGATTTAGGTGTCTTTACGGAGGACACTTGTGGTATGAGGTGATCCTTGATTGAATCAGCAATGATCCTCTTTTCCATAACCAACTTCTTCTTATGTAAGGCATTAGCCTCATCTCCCTCTGGAACTGGAACCTCCTAACTGATATAGGAGTCCAACTCATTTTCTTCTAGAACCAGGGAGATCCTATACCTCCAGGCTTGGAAGTTATCAGCTCCCTCAAGCGTTTCATCAAGCTTGGTATGATGAGACATCTTCACTAATAACCTCAAATGGAAATACAAAATATTTAGATCTTACCAGGTCAAGATGTCGGATCTAGAATTGGAGCTAAAATTCTATAGTGGTGGTTCAGGAGCAGATTAGGGTTTGTATTTTCCGAAGTTATGTCCAACCAAATGCTTTGATCTTGATCTCTAAACTTTGATTTTGAGGAGGAGATCAATCCAGGCCTAAGCTCACTGAAAAATTCCACTTCTGTGAAAAGCCCTAATTTCCGGCAGCAGTGTCGGGTACAAAACTTAAAAAGCTCAGAATTGGATTCTGCTTCAACAGAAAGATGCACCCTAGGGAGGAGACTTATTCCAACCTTATTTTTCTAAAAAAATTGTGGAGAGAGATCCACAAAGTAGGAATCTCTAGTTCCTGCAGCTGCATAGTGTCTTCTTCTCAGGTTAGCTTTGATACCATGTTAGATTTTTTAAATTAAGCTAGAATCATATTAGGGTATTTTAACTGAGAGAATAACAAGCAAAGCAATAAAAAACAAGAGACAATGAAAATAGTGTTTTTCCTCAGGGAAACCATAAATGGAGAAAACCCCACAACTTCCTTAGAGATAGAATCAACACCAAAAGTAAAACCCCAAAACAGTATGATGATCTCCCGGTAGCAGTAGCCTCTTTCTTCCTAGCCCCAGTGTCTTCTTCTTCCTTGGCAATGCACTACAACTGAGTATGAGTGATTGTTTCATAAATAGAGAGGCTCACTCTCTATTTATACTAATTCTTGACTTGACAAAACCCTACTAGGGCCGACTTCTCTAGGAGAGTCTAAAAACCCTAGTACCCCAAAAATACAGGGACTTTAACCCTTGAATAATAGAAGGGTTACCCACAAATAATTGACATGACTTGTTTACATTATAGAACCTCCCTATAGGAACATCTATGAATGACATGACTCAAGTACATTACAGACACATCCTGGAATAAACATCGAGGTACAATACACAAGATATACGGATGAATACATTTCGAAGTTACAATTACATCAACATTATCATCATAAAGTGTATCATATCATAGCATAAAGGTATGCAACATCATCATAATATCCTCCATAATGAATTCAAATATATATACCAATATATAGGCTCACATACTAAGATCAAATATGAACTCTATTCATGAGAGACATGTGCCATCACAAGAGAAACCCAGAAGAATGAGTCATACCTTTCTAATGATCACAATATGAATAAATAGTAGACAAACCAAAATAAACTCTATATCATGTCATCACATAGCCCTCATAACGATATTTCCAATGAGCCAAGAACTTTGTAATTGTGATTCTATATGAGAAAGTTATGTCAATTTTAGTGAAGATGTCCAAAAATTTCTTTGTAAAAATGAACTGCTCCTCCATTGCTGCAAAAACAAACTCAGACCAATCTCCACGAATTCACTTCTCTACTTCCATCATTGAATTTTTTTGGATGTTTTTATATACACATTAAAGTGGACATGTTTCATGTTAGCCAACTTGTCTTCAAAGGTAAGAGTGGTAAGAATTTTAATTTTTAATTAAAATTTGTCATTTGAATTTTTAATTTGACTTTTAATTGTCACACAAACTTCTTACCACTTGAATGGTCAAACCTTACCAAAGAATTGCATGTATTTTTTTTCTATATAATAGGGTGTCCACCACATAAGCTATATGTATGACCAAGGACTTGAAACTTCTTACCACTTGAATGGTCAACCTTATGTATTTTTATTATTTTTCTTACCACCTCAATGGTCCACCTTATGTATTTTTATTATTTTTCCTTTAAAATATCCTTCAAAGTAACACATCATTTAAAATTCATGGGAGTGTGTCTTCCACATCTTCATAGGGTTTTATCAAGCCACTGTGGATTTTGATGGAATTCCATGTGCAAAGTGCCATCGTGGGCTTCAATCTTGTCACTAAATGTACCATCATCAAGGCAACATGTGTGTGGGTGCTTTAACCACATCAAGTGCAAGAAATAGGAATCAAGGACTTCACAAGGTTTCATGACTTCATAAAGTCACCAAATACCACATAATCATGCCATCTAACCATGTCAAGTGCAATTAGTGGGCTCCATGTCCTTTGCAAGGGTATTAGGGTCTTCATCAGGAATCCCATGGGATTCTTCATCATACTAGGGGTTCCATCATTTAAAACATCCTTCAAATTAGACCACATCTTTTACAATTCATGGGAGTGTGTCCTCCACATATTCATAGGGTTGCATCAATCCATTAGGGATTTTAATGGCATGCCATGTGTAAGATTCCATCATGGGATTCAATCTTGTCACTAAATGGACCATCATCAATCCAATGAGTGTGTGGGTGCCTTAACCACATCAAGTGTAAGAAATGGGAATCAAGGTCTTCACAAGGTTCCATGACTTCATTAAGTTAACAAAGACCACATCATCATGACATCTAACCATGTCAAGTACAAGTAGTGGGCTCCATGACCTTTGCAAGGGTATCAGGGTCTTCATCGGGAATTCCATGAGATTCTTCATCATACTAGGGGTTTTATAGCTTGTCAAGGACCATACAAGGTCATCATCATCATATAATATCTCCATGACCCCAATAAGGGTTTGAAGGTCATCAAAACAGTAAGTTTGGGTCCAAGACTTCATCAGGGCTTCTTCCACAAGAAATAGGTTTGATAGGCTTCTTCAACCACCTCAACCACACTAGGAGACCCTTAAGGTTCAATATTCATCATGACATCATATGTGGGGTAGCTGGGTCTTCTCATGGAGTACTATGATACCATTAGAGCATGAATGACCACATAATGGGTCATTAATGCTTCTCCAACCCATATAGGGTTCTCCATCATCCATCAAGGCTTCAAGACCATATCCATGGTATTCCACACCATCAATAGGGTCTTCATCATATTCAACAAGGTGGTGGCTCCAAGATCCATCCTTTTCGGTGCAAGGACCTTGTCAATTGTGTACAAGGTGCTTCAAGGAACAAACCCACTGTGTAAGGGGTCCAAGGCTCAAACCCACTTTATAAGGGGTCTAAGGAACTGCAAGTGGGACTTGGTGTCATGAATCACAACCCGTGGGGCCACTACAAGTCCATGTTGGCATCAATGACAATTTTATCAAAAGATATTACACTATAAAATTGGTGTAATCAAATCATAAGAATAGATCAAGCACCTATAGGGTTTGATATTCTTTACAGAGAACCACCTATGCATAGAAGGATTTGTACAAGATCAGTAGGCTCCCATGGGATAGCACATACAATTACATGAGGAGCTTGAGGATCAACTAGAGTGATCCCAGCCTTTACTACAAGGTTGAATATAGAAGCGTACAAAGGACTCGAAGCTCATAGATGGGTGCATGAGAAAACTTGCAACAAAGTTCAAGATGAAGGATCTTGATATCTAGTGACCTCGAAAGGTGACATAGATGGATACAAATAAAATTACTAGAAGCAGAGGCTACATGTCACTCCAATTTCCTAATGCAGAGAGTACAAGATTCCTAGGGAGGATGGTGCTCCAGCTCAGAGAAAGTGACTACGGTATATCTCAAATTTCAAGAAACTTGACATGATTCTTGAAACTAGAGGTCCTCAGAATCAAACGATGAAGTTGAACACATTGGTAGTTAGTCTAGTAATTCCAGAATATAGAGATGAAGATGGAGTCTACCAAACAAACAAAGACAAGTATTTGAATTGTCATTTCCTATATATATAGATATGTTCTTATATTTAGGAAATGTATTATGCATGTTAAAGTGTTTTGCATTTATGAACAGTTTACTACTAATATGCATATGATGGGTATGTGGCTTATGGTGTTGTACAACATTCCATTTTTGCTGACATAATGTCTTGATAGAGATCGAAGGCATATAAAACATTGTCGTATGTATACAGGATATGGATGAATGTTGTATTAGATAAAGTAGTTTCATAATTATATAACACATATCTTTATGCATAAGAATTTGTCATTATGAATATGTTATGAAATGCTTCTAATCATACAACTATATTTGACTTGTAGGAAGGATTGTATGCAATCACCTACAAGAGATGAAACAATGAAGTTGTAGACACATTATGCAGTTGTGAATTTACAAAAGGAGAATGATAAAAAACAAGTTGAAGAAGGGAGTTGTAAATCTCAAGTATGTTCCTATAGAAGAACATGTGGTAGATATGTTTACTAAGCCTCTGTCTCATGTAAAGCTTGAACACTTTTGAGACAAGCTTGGTGTAGTCCAAAAAGACCTCCTTGGAAAGAGGAGTGGCTACAGAAGATATCTGACTTTGACAGTGTATGACAAGATGGAAAACTTCCTGATGGACTAAGGATTTACCAAGAGTAAAGTTGGTTCCAACCTTTACTATAAGGTTGAATGCAGAAGACTGGTATATGTCAATGACCTGACAAGACAATAAAAACTCATTATATATCCAAATAGGAAGTGCTAGGAAGAGCACCTCAGTGATGATGAGGTTGCAGACCTTCCTTGAAAGTGGGATCAATGATGATGATGTTCCAAACTTTCCTCAAAAAGGGGAGAAGTGATGATGATGTTGCAGAAATTCCTCAAAAGGGGGAGAAATGATGATGATGCTACAAACCTTCCTAAATAAGGGGAGTAGTGATGATGATGTTGCAGACCTTCCTCAAAAGGAGGAGAAATGATGATGATGTTGTAGACATTCCTTGAAAGGGGGCACAGTGATGATGATGTTGTAATGGGATTGTATCATCCCTGGACATTAGTCCTAAAGTGATATGTATACCTTTGTCTCCATGTTGTGGAAGGATTGTATCATTCCTGAACATTAGTCCTAAAGTGATCTGTAGACTTTTGTCTCCATGTGGAAGGACTGTATGATCCCTGGAAATTCGTGCTAAAGTGATCCACAAAAATTTTTCTTAATGTGGAAGGATTGTATCATCCCTAGACATTAGTCCTAAAGTGATCCATATACCTTTGTCTCCATGTTGTGGAAGGATTGTATCATCCCTGGACATTAGTTCTAAAGTGATCCATAGACTTTGTCTCCATGTGGGAGGATTGTATCATGCCTGGACATTAGTCCTAAAATGATTTGTGTACTGTTGTCTCCATGTGGAAGGATTGTATCATCCCTTTACATTATTCTTAAAGTGATCCACATACCTTTGTCTCCATTTTTTGGTGGATTGTATCATACATGAACATTAGTCCCAAAGTGATCAATAGACCTTTGTCCCCATGTTATGGTGGATTGTATCATCTTTGGGAATTATTCATAAAGTGATTCATAGACCTTTGTCTCCGTGTTTTGGTGGATTGCATCATCCTTGAACTTATGTCCTAAAGTGATAGAGGTTGATCATCCAACAATTGGATTTATGGAATTATGTCTCTGTGAGGTGGTAGGACTGCATCATCCTTGGACCTATCTCCTAAAGTGATAGGGGTTGATCATCCCATAATTGGATCCATAGAATTTTTTCTCCATGATGTGGACATGATTGTATCATCCTTGGACTTATGTCCTAAAGTGAAAGGGATTAATCATCCCATAATTGGATCAAGTGTGTTGTAGGTTCAGTATTTTCATACTGAAGATATGACAGGTTCGACATTTCTATATTGATGATGATGAGGTAGTTTCAGTATTTCTATACTAATGTTGATGATTTTGTTGCTTCAACATTTGTATGTTGTTTTTGATGATGTGATTGTGGTGCCAACACCGTGTGCTGATAATGTTGATGTGGTTGAAGTCACAACACTTTGTGTTGTTGTTGTTGATGATGTTGTTTCAACATTTTTATGTCGATAATTATGATGATGTTCCAACATCTCTATGTTGATAATGAAGATGATGATATAGCATTTATTGATGATGTTTCTTTAGTACTAACATGCTAATGATGTTGTTGTTGTTTCAATATTTACATGCAGATGATGCAGATGATGACATTTCATTATTTACATACTAATGTAGTAGATGATGTTTCAGTATTTAAATATTGTTGATACAAATGCTTATGTTTCAGTATTTACATACGATGATGCAGATGATGATGTTTCAGTATTTACATATTGATATTTATAGAAGAATATTTAGTATTCACATACTGATATTACATAAAAATATTCAATATTCGCATATTGATATGGCAGAAGAAGATTCGGTATTCACATACTGATGTTATAGAAGAATATTTAGTATTCCCATACTGATGTGGCAAAAGAAGATTCAGTATTCACATACTAATTTTGCATAAGATGATCCAGTATTCTCATAATGAGATTGACAATGAATATGCATGATGTTTTTCCAAAGCTTCCTATGACATATAGAGATTCAACAGTTTGTTGTACAGTTGTTATTATGGTTGTAGAATACCTTCCTAGTTAAGAGGGAGTGTTGTTGTAGATAATGTTATTGCTGATCGAAAGATAAAGCATTGTTATAGATGATCGAGTGATGCAAAAGATGAAGATCAAAGACGAAGACTCAGTGTTGTAGAATATTATGCTTTAGTACTGAATATATTGAAGACTTTCCAGTAACTATTCCAATTGTCAATATTGTTGAACAAAAATTTTAATGATTTATAGATGTATCACCTTGATGTTGTTAATTATGCTTTCTCTCCTTGCTCCTACAATTGATGTTGTTTTTGTTAGTAGAATACCCTTCTCGTTAAGGGGGAGTGTTTAAATGTTGTAACTTCAAAGGATATTTTATTGTACTTTTGTTGTATTCTTTTTCAGATATGTTCTTCCTACATTTAGAGATGTCCTTGATGTAATTGGTCATGAGGTAAAACCTTTGTTGTAAGTCGGGGCAATAGCATGCAAAAAATTAATATATAAACTGTATTTTGTGTTTTCCTAGGTAGGTCGGCCCTAATTAGTGAACATGGATGACCTAGTTGGTTAGTTGGGTCACTCACCTAATGAATATAAATAGGTGAGGTGCCTCTCTCATTAAGAAACACCTTACACTCAAGTATTTCACAAGAGAGAGAGAGGAAGAGAGTATATTGTGGAAGAGGAGAATCTATTCTTGTTCTTAGGGTTTTACATTGTACTTGGTTGAATTCTATACTGAGGAAGTTTTGCAGGGTTTTATCCCTTGTGGTTTCCCCGAGGAAAATCTTTTTGTTTTGTTGTGTTGATGTACTTATCTTTATTTCAATGATACTTTGATTATGGTTATGATGTTATGATGCTAAATGTTTTAGATCTTGTATAACCATTAAAAATATAACAAGGTGCTAAACCATTTCTCATGCTAGATGAAGAGAACCTTTGTGATTTTTCCTAGAAGGGTTTCCACGTTAAGCTTTGTGTCTGTGTTCCTTTAATGTATGTGTTTATGTCGAATGCATATATGTTTGAATGAGCCAATATGACTGTGTCATGCAGATCTAATGAATGAACTTAACTATACATGTCACACATTTAAATGGGTTAAATATGTGTCAATGATTTATGTTACATGTTGTTATATATGTTGATGGATTAGTAGGTTATCTTCATTAATGAATGTACGAGACATAATTTTACTCTTAGGTTTCATTCGAGTAACATGATAGTGTTGTACAAGGAAATCCCCTCATAACTGCATAAACTTGGTTCTTGAAGTCCCCATAAGATATCTCAGGTGAGACTTCATCTATGTCGCAGGTGTTGCTGACAGAGTTCTTCTTTGTCGTGTTGATATATTGGGTTTTGTTGATGAACGAGGAATATGAACCTGGTTTGAAAAAGAAACAAGCCAACAAATGGTTTTGTTTCCGACCTATATGCTTGTCTCAAGAGGAGGATTATATAACAAGCTATATGCCTATCACAAAAGAATAACTATTGCTTCATGATTGATTTGGTCACACATGACAGTTGGATGACAACTAATGTGAAGTAATGGGAGATTTGGGTGGCATGATTTTTTGTCACGTCTGCCATTAAAGCACCATAACCACCATTAAACTGATAGGAGAAGGGACAATTTGGTTGTTGGTTTCTTTAAAATGATTAGAAATATTACTCCATGTGACAGAATTCACCGCCACCTTTCCATATATTGCAAGAATCATGTGGGTGAACCACCGATTGAACTTGTTGATATAAATCATATTCACATTGAATCTTTTTCATTCTATTGCATCCAATTGATTGAAATGTCTGCACCTAACTATTTTTCTGCAATTGTTTGATTCGAATTTTTTTTGATAGAGCATGGTCTTTTCTGTCTCGAGCACAAGTATTGTTCAAGAATCAAGAATTGAGATCCCATCACCTACACCCATCATGGAAGAGAATACCAAAGTTGTTTCATAGTCACCAGTGATACCAGAATTTATTTTATGATGAGAACCTGACCCATCAATAAAGAAACACTCTAGCCATGGAACTGGTTGCAAGAAGAAAACAACACCTCCACCTGATGATGAAACAATAGGGTCGACATCCATGTTTCCTAAGTATGATCCTCTAAAGCCATCAAAAGAACCAAAGGTTACTGTGGGTAAAAATAAAAAGTATCAGTTAGTATCAATGACCATACCAAAAGGAGTTTAGTTGATGACGAACATTATACCCAACTTGAATAAATTGGGATTCATAGACCATAACTTCTGTAAGTTACTAGAACTTTCCATGGGTAGATATATGACTACATCAGGGAAGCTAAGGATGGCATGATGCCCATAGTTCTGATGGATTGGGTGAGAGGATTGCATAAATTCGGATTGTTATCACTAATGCACATGCCATACTTTTTTCACACATCAAAAGTTAATGCATGCGTGAAGCAATTGCTGGTGTGTTTTAATGGAGGGTTCCTTTGGCTCGATAAGAAAATATTAGTGGATGTTGAGCTCAGAGAATCTATTATAGGACTTCCTCTTGTAAGAGTTTACCCAACACCATTTTTCACTAGGAAGGACTAGGATATAGCTCTGGTCAATAGAATGAAGGAAAAGTACAACCTGTCGAGGGATGAGGATTTGTTATCGCCTCGATCAATGGCATTATCATTTGGTTCATGACCAAGGTATTATATAGCAACCTGCTACAAAATACGTAGTCATACCAGTGTGCATTAGATACAATATTTGCGACAAAGCAATCTGTAGTTGGTGTTTAGATAAACTAGGAAACATATTTGTTGAACGAGTTATTGGAAAATGCTACAGATGCATATGATAAAGATAACCCCTTTAATTATTCCTGAATTTTCATTTTCATTTTCTTTATTGCATGGGAAGAACCACCATACTACTAAGGGTTATATTTCGTTGTGCCATGTCAAGGAGCCCGATATCAGAATATCTGGTTCGATTAGGAGAATCCATAGCGACAAAGAGATAATAATATTGAGCTTTATCTATAAGAATAGGGAATTACACATTTGTTAAGAAATATGCCAGAATAATAGAGAAAATCATTAAAAAAATTCATAATATTATTATATTTTTGGTTGGGGTGCACTAGATATTTTTTCAGTTGCAGCAAGACCCGTAGAACCAATGGTTGGCTACATAGTTTTAGCTAACCGCTAAATAAATTCAGATGATTATTCAAGACTGACCTGAAGAAAGGTGAGTTCCTATCGCATAGGATTAGTTCTCTGTAGAATAATAGCTACGACATGATGACCAATAAAAAAAGAACAATGGAAACCAAAATTTGATCCTCCATAAAAGAATCCCAAGAATATCTCCCAACAATAGTCAAGATGAATTTACTCTGACCCCAACAGATCCAGAGTTGTGTGATAAGAGAAAACAATCAGAAAAATATGAGAAGAGTCATCAAAAAAGGAAGGCTTACATATCATTTGTAGTTGTCGGTCTTACAAATGATGATTATAACCTACGGTCATATAGCAGAGGAAAATAATAGGAAAGGTAACCAGAATAAGGGTCAGAAAGATGAATATTTTGGTCACAATACAAGCAAACATCACCACGGAAGGAGTCGGGACAAAAGAGGAGAATGCAAGTTGAGACGAGAAGTTCAACTGATTTTTGGATAAAGAGTTTGTTAGAATGGTAGTTTTCTTTTATAAATAAAGAATGATTGTAATTTGGGTTGATAGTGCCTATTTTTAAATGTAATGGGATGGGTTAAATTATAAATACAACCTATCAACTGACAATTGAGAGTCAGTCAATGGTTAAATTAAGAACTAAAAAAAATCTTTTAAAAGTGTCGATCCACAGTGTGTGGGGACGACCGAGATAGAAAGAAAGAATTGTAAAGAATAAAATAATCAATCCAAGATATGTGTGAATCATCCATTCAAAGATGAAGAAAGAGAGATATACCTAAACCAAAGAGAATGAGACGAAGAAAGAATACATGAATTGTAAAGAAGATCTAAAGAAGAATCTACAAGCTTAGTGGGTAGACCAAAGGTGCTAAAAAATTTATCATGCCAAATGAAGAGCACCTTTGTGGTTTTTTCCAGATGGGTTTCCGCATTAAACTATTTATCTATCTTCCTTTAATGTCTATGTTTATTTTGAATGAATGTTTGTGTGAATGAGTCGATCTGAAAGTGTAGAGGAGATCTAGTGAATGAACTTAGCTATACATGTCACAAATATAAATGAGTTAAATATGTGTTAATTCTTTATGTTACATGATGTTATATATGCCAATGGATTAGTAGGTTATATTAGTGAATGTATGTATGAGACATAAGTATATTCTCCAGTTTCAGTTGAGTAACCTGATAGTGTTGTGCAAGGAAATACACTTCATAACTACAGAAACCTGGTTCTGGCAATCCCTATAAGATATCTTAGGTGAGACTTTATTTGACTTTTAGGTGTTTCCAATGGAGTTCTACTCTATTAGGATGATAACTTGGGTTTTGTTGATGAACGAGGAATATGAACCTGGGTCGATAGAGAAAAAATCCAACAATCTGCTCCAATCGAAACACCTCCTCTTATCATAATGACAATATTAGGTTCCCTCAGTTCAAAAGAAATCTTGTGTAAGTTTGGATTATCATTTTGTGGTAGGTTTTTGTTTATAGCCTGCCACTTAGTTATCAACTATGGGCATTCTTCAACAATGTGATCCAGTGCTTTATAGTATGAGCATTTCTCCATGGGATTAGTGTAATCTATGGAAAAATGTCTAGGTTTTCCACAATTATAACAAATGAATTTTCCTCTTCCATTACCAAATCATCCTCCTCATCCTTGGCCTCTAAAAATTCCACCTACTATGGGTTGAGGGTATTGTGTCTATGGGTACTGTGCCTGATAATATTGAGCCCGTAGTTATTTTTCCTGAGGAAATTGAGCCTAATATCACTCAGGTTGCATCTGCTCATCATTATTCATTCAGTAGGTGTCGATTGTCTTCTCCTATAGTAGTTAATATAGTCTGCAATATTTATCATCGTGTCCAACTAATTGATGTCCTCTAGTTTGAAAATTTCTATACCAAGGCATCCCCTGTGTATTTATCATATCTAGTGCGCCTGATGCAAGATAGTTCACGAAGGATGGAGATGAATTTTTATGATGGACTTCAGTCCTACATTGTGTACACCAGAGATCCTCCTATATTTCTTTCCCTTTATTGATGTCCTACAGTTGTAATGTAAGGTTAGTGAGTTGTGTCTATATCTGCATCATTCCTGCATCAGTTTCTTTGACCAGTGAAGCTTCCAACTTCATGGAAAGATCAAGACATTTTCTCTGTGATACAATATTTTGTTGCATCACCATAATAAATCATTCTTTGTGATGGAAATATGACATAGAAAATCTTACTTTAGCCATCAAAGTCTTGAATCTTTTGGTCAAAGTCCTAGACAGATTTTATAGGAAACTATTTAATATATTTCAACTCTGTAAAGCACTGTGACTCAGATTTTGGTTTCTTAAGCTCATCAATCAATCCCATCCAGATTTGATCTAATGTCTTCTGAGGCATTCTTGATGGGTCCATAGAGAACTTTGTGTACCATTCAAATTCACCACCTATAAGGGTTGTGATCATCTGGGACTTCTTTATGACCTCATATTGGACCTCTCATATGGTCCATACATTTTCACATAGGAACCCATGTTTGTCAGGGTCCTCTAACCTATTCCCATTAAAGATTGGAAAGTTTATATCATTTCCATTCATTCTTTTTACTCTTGGTATAGTTGAACTAACGGGATTTCCTTGACTAATATTCCCACTATTATTGTTAGCATGATTGACAAAACCACCAGGCTATGTGTTTCTAGATATTACCTTAGGTTCTAGAGATGTATGTGGGGTTTCAAATATAATTTGGTATTTTTCTTCTTCATTGCAAGATTATATGTCTAGGTGAAATGCCAAATCAAAGTTGTTATACCTAATTCTCATCAATATCATGTTGTAGGACAATTATTTGAGTATTTACCTTGAAATACTCAAAGGTTGAAGTTGGAAATGAGTAAGGATAAACAATTTCATAGTTTTTTCCACCATCGCACTTTACCTGTGGATAAACTGCGGTACCCATATTAGTAATGCTTATTTTATATCTACAAAAAGTGATGACACCGCCTACTGCCCATGCATAAGGTGAGGTCACTGGTTCCCACTTGGTAATGCCTTTTCCCCTTGAACAAGGCGCGGTGCTCGAGTTATGAAGGCAAAAAAGGAAATTTCTTGAAGCTTTCCTTCATGGAAGCCTCATCACTATGGTTCAGGACACCTGGAGAGTGAGATACATCATCCTAGGATTACTTCTCCACCTCTCCCATGGAATCCTTAACCTATTATATGCTCTCATGCCCTTATATACTATCTTACCCCTCATGGGTGAGTAGGAAGAATGTGTTATTGCATCCAAATTTTGGCCAAATTCAGTCAAACTCTTAGGTGATTAGTAGGCAAGCTTAAGTAGGCACGATTTCTTTGAGTAGAGTTCTCAACACCAAGGCATCGGTTGTAAACTCTCCCCCTTTGTACTTTTAATACAAATGTAGTTTATTTTCCACATGCACTTGTATGCCTGATTATCATGTTGTGTTTATTGTTTAATTCCTTGGTATTTTTCATAGGATTTTAAGCTAATTTGTTACTCTTATATTTATTTGTGCTTTGTTTTGTCTTTTGCAGGTTATCTGCATAGATCAAGCACTTCAAGGATCAAAACTTTGTAGCCTAAGGAAGGTAATAAGATAAATTAATTCAATAATTTTATCTAATCCTAGGAAAAGTTTCTATGTTTTGTACTTGTTTTGTTCCAGTACTAAGTGTTTCATGCTAGGGAAATTCCTCTGTCTACACTGGATGAGTGTTTCCTGTAAGAAAATTTACAACTCCATTGGGGAGCTAGATCAAATTCTTGGTTTTGTTTCAGACTTGTCTTCAATTTTCAATTTCAGTTCATAGATCATATTTGCTTGTGAGCTAGTTAGACTTGGTTTGAAATTGGAATATGTGCCTTTATATTCCTCTAATGCTTCAAATTCTTGATTTTATATGTTATTTGGATCTAGTAAGTTACTAGATCCAAATAGCGGTAGTGTAAAAGGAGAGGCCATTGCACCTTTCCTTGATGTATATAGCGGTGCCACCTCATATTTCTAGTGTATAGAGTGCGGTACCACTGCTCTGTAGCTATTGAAAAAAAGCGGTGCTCAACCTATAATGATCTGTTGTTAAAGTGTGGTGCCAGGTAGGGTTTTCAATCCCTCTTTGATTTTAGAAATCTTGCATTTGAAATTTGGTTTTTGAGTATTTTTGGCATTATTGTTGATAGTTGAAATCATTAGAAAAGATGGAAAGAGTATTTAGGATTGATTTCTTTATACTTTCAAGATTTAGTTTTGGTTTTGGCCTTTGAGGATTCTTGTTCATTTGGTTTTGGTTTGAAAGACGAATTTTTTATAAAAGAAATCATCTATTCAGATCTCTAAGTGTTGTGTTAATCAACAGAAAAGGAAAGTATTTTTGTTTTTGTTTTCTTCATAGATTGTTAAAATATTGTCTTCATATTTGTCATTGAAAAATTTGAGAGAAAATTGATCATATATATTTGCATGTGGATGAAATCTTGATTACTTGATTAGTCTCATCAACTTTCATGTATTCCTGGTCTAATTGCTTCCTCTATACTTTCTTCTCAACAAAAAGAACAAAATAGTTTGTTTTTGAATATTTCTTTCATTTGAAGAATTGAAATTTTTTTGTGTCTCAAGTAGTGATGGTATCTTTATTTTTAAAAGAGATCTCATCCTTTTTATTTTCAAAATTAACATTAGAAAGTCTTTCCATGCTTGCAATAGGAGTGAAGATATAGTTCAATGTTGTTTTACTTGGGATTTATTTGTTTTGTAAAAACAAGAACTAAACCTCTATCCCTTCTTTAAGTAGGGCATATCCAAAAAGTTAAAGTGAAATATTTGCATGAGAATAATTGCATGGTTTTTACATTTCTGTACTCACCTCATGCATTCACCTAAATGTAACAGATAAAATTAAGCACTAGTTTAGGTTAAAAATATTTAGTAATTTGAGTGATAGGTTATAAGATGTGTTCTAGCGTCTATAAAAATAGGAGGTCTCATTACTGGCCTGTACTAAATCTTGGGGATCATGTGGTTCTTCCACGTACCAATCGGTATATAGAACGTATTTTCATGTACCTTTATGGTATATCAAAAATTTCTTCACATACTCACTAGTATATCAGAAGGCCCCTTTCAAACGGTTGTTCATCAGAAAACACTAACACAGATTTGAGCTCCCACATACCTTGTGTATATCAAGAGACACCTCTAGGAAAACCATACCAACTGAGAAGATCCTTTTAGTCATATTGTTGGATAAATACACCGAGAAAAACACTCAGGAAGCTACTACACACGTGCCATCCATGTAGTTGGGTATTTAGGAAAGGGTACGGTCTCAATCCTACTTTTCACATTTTACTACTGGACCCTGTAGTATATCATGAGTTATGACAACTTAACAATACTAGCTAGGAACCGGCTTTCATAATCCCCTCCTATAACTTAAGTTTGCTTGTTACCTTAGCTTGCATAGGATTGTTTGTGTGTGATCTCTTCTTTTGATAAAACCCAAGAATAGGAGTTTTCAGCAATCATTATGGTTTAGTTACATGTGAGACAATCTCATAGGTTTCAAGGTTTTCCACCCAAATTTCCTCCTTCCATGGAAGAAATGGAAAGGGAAACCATGGACCAACTGACTACGGTTGATTCCCATGTAGAAGGAATTATGGTTACTGAATATGGGGAATAAATTTCTTCCTTTGAAAATCCATCCACTCTTGTGGTAGTTCAACAACCTTCTGCAGAAGACATAAACTTTCATTTTCAAATCAAGGGTTAACCTGGTGCACAAGATTGGGTCTTTACCCACCCATCAGACGATATCGTTTCATGGTAATTTGGTACAAAAACTCCTTTCTGGGAGAATTCTTTAGGATATGCTATCTCTGAATATGGAACCACCAGTTTACCTTATGCTAACCCCCCCCATGAGAAACTATATTTGCTACGCATGAAGAAATCCTTGGACCAGTTCAAAAAACTCTTGCTCATTTGCGTAGGTGGAGAACATAAGGAGGAGTATTCCTCCTCTACCCCACCATTCAAAATTAGCCTTCCTTGCACATGACACTCTTTCCATGCCTTATGTGGCTCCTAAATCAAGGTCACCAGTTCAAAATATGGCCAATTATGATCGAGGTCAACCCTACATCCCTCCCCCACTAGATTGGAACCCCCCATCCATTTCTAATTCTCCTCTACCTTCTACCACTAGGGGGGGGATCCTAGTCCAAGTCACTTTATCAACAAGGGGAACTATTTCCAGTATGGGGAAAAATCTTGTTGTAGGATAACCAGCAACCAGTATACATTACACAAATACCAACATGGTTATCCACTCTTCCGATACGGGACAAACCTCATGGGTACAACCTGATTTTATCCAACCTTCTTGGTGTTATGCCTATCCAGTAAATAAACCTCTTGTATTCAATTAAAATTATCAACCTACAATGTTAGGAGTTGTTTATCCCCTAATTCCTTAACCTGAAAAATATGTACACCTAATGGGGGAAACCTAATTGGTCAAATGTCCCCATACCCATAGGACCACCTATATATACTTCCATAGGTTATGGAGGTACACCTTCTGGAGGTCCTCCTTTTGGAGGTACATCTTCTAGAGGTAAATAATCTAGAGGTCCACCTTCTAGAGGTCCCCTACCTAGAGGACCCCCTCTGCTTGGAGGGCCACCCTCCCTCCCTTAAGAAACCCACAACTTGGAGGACCCTCGAAAGGATCATTTATGAATCAGCCACCCAGTCAACCGATCATGGGGACATCATCAACACCACTTTACCAATAAAATTATTGTCCTATTGGTCCACAAATTCCTTATCAGTATTACCAGTACCCGTAACCTAGACAACAACTCCTATTTTTTTCTACTTTGGACTTTCTATACTTGTCCAAATTGATTAATGATACCATCCAACACACCCCTTTTTGGCCAGCAATTCCAGTCAAATTACCATCAAACATCCCCAAGTTTGATGGGAAGCATGGTGAAGACCTGAAAAACCATGTTATAACCTTCCATATGTGGTGTTATTTGAACTCCTTGATGGATGCATCCATTCATTTGAGGAACTTCCATAGAAATTTGAATGAAATGACAGCTAAGTGGTATATTGAACTTCCACAACATTCTTTTATGGAGTTTAATTCACTGGAAACTGTATTCCTTACCCATTTCCATCTTCCCATCCATTATGAAACTGGTACGGATATTTTGACCTCTCTTCGACAGAATACTTCTAGTCACATTCATGAGTGGAGGAGACATCAAAGTTTAATAAAATATCCTATTCTGGATCAACTGTTAGCTGAATCATTTACTAAATCTTTGTTGCCTCCTATTTCCTAATATGTGTCTATGGGAGGTGTTTTTATTATTCGGGATCAATATTTGGATTTAGTTTATTCTTGGTCTAGGACCTTATATGATTTGATACATAATTATCCTCATCCCAACAACGATCCTACCAAACCACTTGTTGAAACTCTTGTAGATGGTGTTGTAGGTTCAATCCAACCTCCATGCACAGTGAAACTTGCCAAGCAGCAGAGTTCTTCTACTGCTACTTATACTCCTATTGTTTCCATTGAGGTGAATGCTATCCAATATTTGTAAACACCTAGTAATAAGAAAAAAAGTAAAGGTAAAACTAAAAAATATGGAAACCAATAGGATAATCCTAAGACCGTGACTCTAGAGGATGAGTCCAAGCCCAAATGGAAAGATAAGTAACCCTACTTTTTGTGTGGAGGTGATCACTTCACCAAGGACTGTGCTAAACGTGAAGAAATTAATAAATTTTTGAAAATTAATCCTACACCGGCAGTGTTAACTGACCCTTCCCCATCCCAACAACAATTAATCGATCATACATCTTTGCATGGTCCCTCTTCCTCCACCAAGGAAATCATAATGATGTCCACCGAAAATGTTATGCTGACCACAAGCAATTAGACATATGATAAAACTCTTAAGAAGAAAGATTAAATTTATTATTTCGAGAAGACTCCTTCTGCAAATCCTTCTCCTCCAAATCCTTCTAATGACACTCTTGCCATTGATAAACCTAGTCTTGACACGATTTTGCACCCTCCAAAGAGTAAAATCCATAATTTAGTTTTCAATCTAAGTTCTCGCTATGATCAATTCTAGAACATTGTTAAATATTTATCTTAGGAACATTGCACCATGTCTATGCTGGAAGTACTCCAAATTTTCCCTACACAATGTAAGAACTTGTTGTCAATCGTAGGATCCTTAGATCTAAACAATTCCACCACAATAACTTTTAGAGTGGACAACTACAAATCGAGGTTCTCCCACCAAATTGTGTTTCAAATCACAACTAGAGTTATAGGTAGGAAAGTTCATCAAACTGTATTGGATGAAGGAGCTTCCTCCTTGGTTTTATCTATGTATTTTTAGAGAGCCATTGGTTATATTGAACTTAATCGGTCACCAACCACCTTGAAATCCTTTGACGAACGAGGTTTACAGGGTGACGAATTGCTACCAGCTTTATCTATTGAGATGGGGGGAAATACTGTTTCCATTAAGGTAGAAGTAGTCGACACTGCATTGGATTACAAATTAATATTAGGGAGAAATTGGTTTTATTCTATGACAACAGTCGCTTCCCTAGTATTTTGCACACTCTAGTTTCCTCACTAGGGAAAATTTGTAACTATTGATTAGCTTGATTACTATTTTCTTGATATCACTACAACCATGAAAAACAATGTTCCTATGTTGGGGAAATCCCCTCCTCCTTATCAATCCGTAGGAGTTGAACTTTTGAAATATTCATCCCTTATGAAAGTATTCCCATCTACTACTTCTGATCCTAGTACAGAAGTTGCTACAGTAAACATGATATCATACACTATCGTGGGGATGTCCAAAAAAAAGAGATTGTTTAATTACCTTCTCTGGGTGCTCAAGAATCCCTATACCATGCCATTCAATCTACTTATGATTCTTAATTTTATGATCAACATCTAGTAGCATAGGATCCCTACCATCTTCCTTATTGTCTATATTCCTCTCTCCCGACTCTAGATTATCCCTTATAGAATTTCCATCAGATGAGTCTATTATGGAGATTCTGAGTCCAAATCAATCCTGATGGGAATATCAGCATCATAGATATTCTTTGCTTTCTAATTCTGATTTCATATCTCTTATTAGTTCTAATATTGTTGAACATCCTCAAACTCATGTATTATTACAAGGCGTTGATTCTGAAGGGAATTTGTGCAACATTACTCAAACTATTCCCATTGGCATATAGACAAAGCCAGGTGTTGTCAAACATGTTAATGTTGGGCATAACTATTCGACAACAGAAACTGAATAATACCAATCTATTTTCAAAGAATTCAGATATATTTTTCCTGGATTTACGAATAAATGTCGTGGATTGATCCATCCATCATAGTGTGTGAGATCAAGAATTACACGACAACAAAACCCGTTAGGAAGAAACTTCATTAGTTCCACCCTAGGAAAGTTGCGGAGATAAAAGATGAGGTTGAAAAACTTTTGAATGTTGGTTTCATTTATCTAGTTCCATTGCCTAAGTGGGTATATAATATTGTTCTAGTTTGGAAGAAGTAGGGAATTATTAGGGTTTGCATCGATTTTAGGGACTTAAACAAATATTTCTGAAAGACAACTTTCCCACTCCCCAAATCTATCAAATCATTGAAAATTGTGCTGGAAGTGTCATATTCTCCTTTATGGATGGCTTCTCCAACTACAATCAGATTGAAATATTACCCACCGATTAGCACAAAATGACATTCATTTTCCCATGGGGAACCTTTTCTTACCGTAACTTACCTTTGGCTTGAAAAATGATGGAGCCACATTCCAACGAGCCATGTACTATGCCTTTCACGATATCAAGAACATAGTGGAACCTTACCTAGATGACCTTCCCTCTCATTCACAATGGTGAGAGAATCATTCAGGGAATCTTAGGGACATTTTCCTTCGATGTCGTCACTGTCATATTTAGCTTAATCCACATAAGTGTGTTTCTTGTGTAGAGACTAGACATCTTCTTGAATTTGTTGTTTCCAAATGTGGTATTCGGATTGACACTTTGAAAATTGATGCAATTGTAGTGTTACCCCCCAGACCGACCTCACAGAACTCCAAAGTTTGCAAGGGAAGGAAAAATTTCTTCGTTGTTTCATGTGCAATTTTGCATAAAAGATGCATGGTTATATGTGTTTGTTGAAGAATAACACTACCTTCATTTGGGATGATTAATCTCAATGATATTTTGATAATTTGAAACATGGAATAACATAGTCCCCTGTGTCACACCCCCCTAATTAATCAAAATAATTTCTAGTCTATATTGTTTCCTCCACTGCTATTATTGGTATCGTTATAGTGCAGGAAGTTTCGAACAAAAAAGGACATGCAATTTATTATCTTTGTAAGGGTCTTCTAGATTTTGAAACTCAATACTCACATGTGGAGAAGTTATCTTTGGACACAGTCATTGTTGTACACTGTTTTCATCATTACATCCTACTTCGCATAACTACCGTTCCCATGGCTCAAAACCTCATGTACTACATCCTGACTCGTCAGGTGTTGGGGGGGGAATATTCTCACTGGATCATTATCCTACAGGAATCTGACCTTGATTTCACTAAGATTTATTCCAATAAATCCTTAGTTTTTGCGGAGTTGATGTGTGATATTCCCCGTGCTATCACACAAACTGAGCCCAATGACTCATTTCCTGATGAGTTCTTGTTCCTAATCATCATGATAAACCCATGGCATGGATATTTTATCATATATCTCCAAACTCAAATATTTTATCCTAGCCTATCAAGCAATGACCATCTGCACATTCTCCATCACGCTAAATATTATATAATCCTCGATGATACCTTATACCACTGTGGTATTGATTCCATTCTCTGACGATGTTTAACAGACAATGAGGCTGAACAAGTCTTGAATGATTTCCACTATGGATCATGTGGTGGTCATCTTTCTGGGATGGCTACAACTCTGAAAATACTTCGTGCTTGTTACTTTTGGTCCTTAATCTTCAAGTATTTCCATGAAGCGGTCAAAATGTGACCACTTTTCCAGCTCTTTTATTTGAAAAAGCGTTCCCACCTTATTCCACTACACCGCGTCATTTCCGTTCACCCTTTCGCCAAATGAGGGATGGATTTCATGCATTGTAAGACTACCTTAGTCAGGGGGCATCATTACATCATTGTAGTTATTGATTATTTTACAAAATGGGTTGAGGCAATGCCTACATATGCCAAGGATGGTAAGATTTCCACCCTCTTCTTGTTTAACGATGTCATTTCTAGGTTTGGAGTTCCTCATGCTATAATGATTGATCACAGATCCCATTTCTGTAATCAGATTATGGATGAGATAAGCACCAAGATGGGTTTTCATCATGAACAATCAACCCCATACTATCCACAAGCTAATTTGGCCAAGTTGAAGCCATTACCAAAGTCCTTAATACCATGCTTCATAGGATGATTGGAGAACATAAATCAAATTGGAATTTAACTCTGCTTTTAGCACTTTGGGAATATAGAACTTCTTTGAAAACAGTGACTAGTTTCACACCTTTCCAATTGGTCTATGGACTCAAAGTTGTTTTACCTATCGAATGCAAAACAATTCACTGAAACTAGATGTTGCACTTCTACCCAAAACCTCGACCAAGGAAGAGCACTTCCTTTATCTAACTACCCTTGACGAGACACGATGAGATGTCTCTCTATCTAATGAGTCACACAAGAAATGAGTCAAGGAAAAATATGATAAATATGTTCAATGTTAGGTCTTTAATGAAGGAGACATTGTTCTGATATACAATAAGAAACATGATAAATTGGGGAAAGGGGAGATGGAATCAATGTGGCAGGGTCCCTACATCATTAGAAAAGTCTTGGAAAAGGGGCCTATGAGTTAGTGTATTATGACAGAGTACCTTTCAAGAAGCCTCGCAATGGGATGTACCTAAAAATGTACTATTCCTAGGACATATTGCATTAGTACCTTGTATATATCTATATATATTGACTTTTAGTGTGGTTTTATTGTTTTAGTATGGTTTTGGGTCTTGTCTGAAATTGGTTATTCCATGTTATGATTTAAATTATATATATGACTCTCTACTATGGTTTTGTTAATGGTGCTAGATGCCATACCCTGAATCTTGCTTCAGGATCCAGGGTACTGTATTCCCAAGCCAATGAATTAGTTAGTTTAGGAGGAGTCTTCCTAGGTCCCACTACCAACAATATCGATGAGTATCATGCGGTGATATGATTTTTAACTGAATATTTTTTTCATGATATCAATCACTTGGTTATGTTTTTAGACTCCCAACTCATGGTTTCTTAGTTGAACCCTATACATGCCATCCAAAACCCAATACTTTCTCATATTTTTTGAAGGGTACATCTACTTGAGAGATCATTTGTATCTATTACTTACCAACACATTCCAAGATCATATAACTCAATTGTCGATTCACTTTCTAATTACATGTTGGATTGGTATATTTCCCATTCTTGATACATTGATAAGTAAAATAACATGAAACATTGTAAATAAATAGTGTGAAAGATAGAATCCATGTAAATAATTTTTCATTACCAAAATCATGTAGGCTGCAAAAAATGAGTCTGTACATATATATATATATATATATATATATATATATATATATATATATA
>LPNX010303700.1:190391-204562 GCA_001517045.1 Pseudotsuga menziesii
ACTTAAGCATATGTGGGTCACATTCTCTAAGCTCAGTGAAGGCCACCATGGACTCAATAGTGGAAATCTCTCCCAGAAAAATGACACTAATATAGTACCATACCCTAACTATTTTAACTCTCCACAATGACACTTAGTGAGTTGTTCTTTAAATGTCACCAGTAAGGATTCATCCCAGTTGAATAAAGTTGGGGACATGGATTATAATTCATACATCATGTGAGTCCTATATGGATGGTGAGCCCCTTGGCTCTTGAAAATCCGATGTATGGTGAAAAGGATCATTCTCAAGGGTAAGTCCATGACGTCCTTGATGGGAATATTTTTCCCACTCATCTGAGTACCTAGGAAATAGTATTGGTGGATTAATCCCCATAGTTACATCCCCACCATGAGGAATAATTAAGGAAATGGGCACTACTCTCCTAGAAAGACATGTTAGGAAGTAGATTTCCTCCACTTCCACAGTAAGGATGTAAGCACCCACTTCGAAATGATGTTGCTCAAGGTTCCATATCCTGAGTATATACTCCCACAATCTGATTTGCACCCTCATGATGGGCACTTTAAATAATTTAAGAAGTACACATTCATGAAGAGCATTTTTTATGCCTTGGTCATTCACTCCACGAATGTCATCCAATTTTTGTTCCTATTCCTTCCACACAACCATTTTCGACAATGCAAAGTACTAAACAATCAAAATGGAGGATTAGAGATCATACTCAATCATTTGAAACTCCTTAAAATATTTGATTTGGTTTATTTTTGGAGCATATGAGGGTAGATTCCACCACCGCCTCTTCCCCTTTTGTACATAGCAGTGGCACCGCACTTTCCTTCAGGGAAATGTGTGATTTTGCTGGGAACTACAACTCACGAAAGGGAAAAGCGTGGTGCCTAGAATGCACATTTTTGTCTTGGAAAATGGCCCCAAAACACCAAAAAGATGCATTTAAATGAAAAATAAAGCCATGAATGTTTCTTGGAAGAATGCAGTATTTACCTAGTCCAAATGGTTCATCGAGTGGTCAGTCATAGCCTTTGCAATCCACACTCCAATCTTGCTCTCAAAAGGGATGTTTTTCTCCCCATATGGGTAAAAAACAATACGGTAACTATTTTTGACCTTTTTACTAGCTTTATTCACCATTTTGTTTTTATTTTAATTTATTTAATAATTTTTACCCCCAATATAGTAATATAAAGTTAATTTTTTTATTAAATGAGGGTCTAATGGTTTTTTTGAGGGATGCAAGTCATGAAGAGTTAATAATTTCATATATGGAGGAGATTTTTTTTCTCTCTTTTGTTCTCGATCAAAATAAAAAATCTTATGATTGTTATTTCAAAACTTCAGTCGTGGTCGTTAAACCCTAGGACTAAGTATTTGAGTCAAATTTTACTACATTTTTGGACTCATTAAATCTTTTTACAAAAAAGAAAACTAATAGAGTCCTGTTTAAGATCCTTTTTTACTCTTAAAATGTGAAAAGATCATCGAGTAAACTTCTCATCTTCACGCTCATAAAAGGACCTGAAGGGTCATATTTTCGATGATAGTTTACCCCTTTTTTGGTTTGGATTAATTAGTTACACAAAAGGTATACTCTAGTCATTGAATAGAAGAGTTCTCTAATGTATTATTTTATACTTTTTTTGGTCCTCAGAGACTAAATTTTATGAAAAATGGACATTTTGGAGTCTTCTTTAGTTTCGTTCAGAATCTCTAAATGTGAACGAAACCGAGTTTACTTTCAATGGAATTGTTAAACTAAACACTAAGAGACCCTTTTTGGGAATGAACCCCTCCTTTCTCAGGTTTGAAAAACATATGAGAATGGACTTATCTTAGGATAAGCTGGAATGAGTGTTCGTTGCCCTCTTTTATCTCATTAAAATGAAAAGAGGCACTCATTAATCATGATGGGGATATCAATGGAAGGGAACTATATTTCATTTGTAATAATGGTGGTTTAGTCACCTTTGAACATGGAACATGTTTTCATTTCATTCAAACAATTGGGTATTCAACTTGTCTCCAAGTCGATCCACTTCCATGAGTCATGTCACTCCTTTGAGTCTTTCAAAGAATGCATCGTTCAGTGTCACATTATATCATGGTATCTATCTCATCAAGTCAATGTTGTCATTTCTTTAGTCATGTCACCTGATCTTCAAAGGAAATTTGTGTTGAGAGTTACCCTCTACAGTCAAAACTACTTTCATGTCAATTACCTTTGAGTCAGTCCTATGATTTCTTCATACTCAAATTGCAGAACTTTGTTCCAATTTTCGAGTCCTTGATGTGGGATTCATCATGGCCCTCCTTCGATGAGACTGTTCCTGTCGAATTCAACACATATTCTAGGAAATAGTATCAAAAACAAGTCAGATCCTTCATATCTATATACATCAATGACATATGTTCTTTCTTTATACAATAGGTTTACATCATTGACCTTTGATCGAAAATTTTAGTTGAGTGGTCGACATCATTACATCTATTCACATTCGAAGGATTGTATTTGGGTACCTTGGGAGTCATAGACCTTAATGATGATCTCCATCGCACTTGTTAATAGTTTTCATCATTGACATGTAATCAGGTGGTTTCTACCATGTTTGAATTCAATACATGTATTCGCATGTAGAATCGTACTTTGTTGAAGACGAGGCAAAGACCCTAGGTATCTAGTAAAGCGCTCATTGCTTTCCCCAGGTTGCGAGGGAGTATTTATACGAGTCGTAGTATGGATTCACATTTGTATGGTCATGGTTGTGCTCATATTTTTGTCCATATGACATAGATCTACATTGTATATCTTGTAGCTATGTCCAAATTTGAGTCTCTCTCACATGGATCTATGCTATATTCCAATAGCCATAATTGTTTATGTCTCACATGGATCTCTATTGTATTGGTTAGTAGCCATGTTGTCAGTCATATGGATTTGTATCAAAGTGTAAATTTACTGCATGATGTCCTTAGGTTTTGAAGATTTCTAATCTTTGGACTATTTCCTCAAAGTGATAACTTGTTCCTATAAATCCTTTTCATATCCTTTCCCTCTAATCTCATGCTTTGGGGGGGCATTCTGTTATACCCAATTCTCATCAAAATCATGTTATGGGACAAAAATATCAGTATTTTCCTTGAAATCCTTAAAGGTTGAAGTTGGAAATGAGAAAGGATGAACAATTTCATAGTTTTGGCCACCACTGTACTTTACTTGTGGACAAATTGCAGTACCCATGTCAGTAACTATTATTTTCTATCTGTAAAAAGTGGTGCCACTACCAACTCCCATGCATAAGGTGCGGTTCCCACTTGGTAACACCTTTTCCCCTTGAACAAGGCACAGTGATTGAGTTATGAACAAAAAAAAGGAAAGTTTGAGAGGATTCTCTAAGGTTTCCTTCGTGGAAGCCTCATCCCTATGGTTTAGGACACCTGGAGTTCGAGATCCACTATCCTTGGATCACCCCTCCACCTCTCCCATGGAATCATCAACCTATTCTATACTCTCATGCATTTATATACTAGATTAGATGTCATGGGTAAGAGGAGGAACAATGTGTTATTGCATCCAAATTATGGACAAATTCAGTCGAACTCTTAGGTGACTAGTAGGAAAGCTTAAGGATTTTAGGAAAGGTTTCTTTGAGAAGAGTTCTCAACACCAAGGCATCGGTTTTAAACTCTTACTCTTGGTAATTTTCATACAAATGTAGTTTCTTTTCCATGTGTAGTTGTATGGTTGATTATCATGTTGCGTTTGTTGTTTAATTCCTTGGTCTTCTACATAGGATTTTAAGATATCTTGTTACTCTTATCTTGGTTTGTGTTTTTTTTTGTGTTTCTTGTAGGTTTTCCGCATAGATCAAGAACTTCAAGGATAAAACCTTTTCATCCTATGGAAGGTATGAAGAGAAGTTAATTCAAGAAGTTTATATAATCCTAGGAAAAGTTTCTATGTTTTGTACTTCTTTTGTTCTAGTACTGAGTGTTTCATGCTAGGGAAACAATCTCTGTCTGCACTGGCTGAGTATTTCCTATAATAGTAGTCCTCTCTTTAAGTCACACTACAATTTACTGTCTTGGTCACAGTCCTTATTCTCTTTTCTGATCGTTACTCCACTCCTTAGGCGTCTACCTTCTATCTGAGTCTTACTATCGATAGGAAACATATCAGCTTACTCTGATCCATTTTATTCAAAATATTCCTTGCAACATTATCATGGTTCTCTGGGCACAAATATTTACTCATCCGACTCCATTCGCAGGATCCCGTTGGCTGGATTTTCTATCCTAAGGCCAACATGAAGAGAAATCCCACACAAGGCACTTCACATAGCCCTCGGTGTGCTTGAAATGCCTAACTCACATAGGGTATAGGTCCTTATACCTTTATGATTTCCTCTCAACAACAAATTCTCATATTTGAATTCACTAATTTAAATAAAATATTAAAAACTACTCATGCCTAACTAATATATAATGCAAATTCCAATAGCTGGAAACGAACAATTTTAACAGCTATTAAAACTGACCACGATTTTAACAGTTGCTACATGTAGTTTTCCACTATGAAATTATAATTCTAATTTTTAAAAATAATTATAATTAATCTATTTTTAAAACTATCCTAATCAGGAGCAAATTAACATTAATTTTGTTATTATGTAAATATAATTGTTTTTAAGGCATGATATTACCTAGGAACAATATTCATAAATAAATATTTTCTTAAAAAGGATTAAAAACAATTACACTTTGTAAGAATTGCTTCACGGTGATATTTAGGAGCTAAGACAATGTTCACAATCTAAGTTATTTACAAAATATGCAAGAAAACATTAAAATAGAACAAAATAACAAACATAGATGGTGCCAATAACTAATCTTTCTATTAGTGTACAAATTGTAGATCTATTTGGTACATACTTATAATACAATAGGGAAATTTCATGAGCCCTTGGAGGCCATCTAAATGCATACAAGTGTCAAGCTAGGCTTTGACCCTTAAACCCCCTAGGTTGACTAATAGGCTCCCAAACCATACCAAACAATAATGAATGCAAGTGTGAACATGGATGGAGCATGTTGGATTATAAATGAAGGCATGATAGGAATGGGTGTGTGTTAGTGGCAGGGTTTCTAGAAGACAATAAATTCCCAAGAAGACCACAAAACAACCACATTCACACACTACCGCCCCTAGTCAAACATATTCCTTGATTTAAGGTATAATGAGTGGTATTGTTTGAATTATTGTGCCACTAATATTCACGAAATTAGTGCAATTATATTGCATTATTATGCAGTGTAAAGGAATGAATAATACACACTAAACAAGACAAATTTCACAGGAAACAGATAAGAATTGCTCAGTATAATTACAATATTATCTTCAATAATCCCAATGGTATACAACAATGTTACATAAAGAATAATTCGAATCATGTGGATATGATTCAAATCTACCAACTCAATATGACTGAATGGCTAACTAGAAGTGTCTAAATCACTATCGGAGTTCACTAGATCAACTCCACTTTTTTAGTTCAGTCTCTGAATAAGTTATAATCAGTTAAACTAGTCTAAATGATGTGGTAGATGAGAAGTAGGTGATAATAGGCGCCTACCCACTGTTGGATTATCAGTACAACAACATGGTATAATATCTGCACCTCTAGGAATATAAAAATGTTGACTAGCCGCCACACCTGGTGATACAACCTTGTGTTGGGTTTCAAACATTCATCAACATCTGCAGGTTTTGGTGTAAATACAAACCTTACATGGTATCAAAGTATAGTTCTCAAGTTTAATTCCCCTAGGCTACTCCGAAGGGGGGTTGTTGGATTATTGTTACAACAACATGGTATAACTGCCACACCTCTAGGAATATAAAAATGTGGACTAACCGCCACGCCTGGTGATAGGGCCTTGTTCTAGGTTTCAAATGTTCATCAACATCTATAGGTTTTCATGTAATGACAAACCTTATAGGTTATGGGTCCACCATGCTTCCCCTGCACCTTGATGGAAAAACATGAATTCCATAAACAAGCTAAGAATTTAAGCCCACAATTAACCTCACTAGGAATTGAATAGAATTAGCATAAGGAGAGAAGAAGAAGAATTAATGAACACACATTAATGAATGATCAATAAATGATAATTCATATTATTACAATGGTAATACATCCTTATAAAGGATATTTGAGTTGATGGAATACAACTCATTGATAGCCCATAAATCACAATTACCAAATATGATAAACCCCCATAGGTGGCTAAAGCACTTCCCAAATCAGTCAAGGACCTCACGAACTAGCAAAAGCATGAGTGAGTTGTCAAGAGTGATAAAAATGCATGCTAATCCTAGAAGATGGAGAGAAAGCAATGAAGGATGGGTTGGAAACAAAGGAACCTAGTTTCCTAGATAACTAGCTTTACCTTATCCATAGAAAAGCATAATAAAGAAAAATAAAGTAGACTCTACAGTAAAGCGCAGTTGCCAATTTTGGATTTCCATAAAGTGGTCAAGATCAAACCAGAATCAGAAATAAAGCATTCCTGAGGTATAGATGGTATGTGTTGACTTTAAGGTGCAAGTGGATGCCAACTAATAAAGCTAGTGGGTAGATAATTAATCAAATAATGATCAATTATTTTATCCTAATTATTGAGTGGGTTTAATATATTCCAACACCCCCCTTTAAGTATGACTTTATGATGGTATTTCAAAAATATAGGTGTATATAGGGCCCAACAACAAGGCTATGGTCACCCTTTAACAACTATTATGTCCAAAAAGATGAGGAAAGAGGCGAAACCACATGGGGAAAATCCTCCCTCAAGATAGGACATGAGAGGAAAAAAAAAAATGTTGTTGATGTTGCTCCAAAATAAATGCTAATGTCTGGAGGAATCTTCTTCTTGGAAAGAAGATAAATATTCTCACCCGGATCAAGGACAACTGCAAGATGGAAACTAGGACCATGTAGAACAACTAAGATCCAATGATGTGAAAGCTCTTGAGATTTGTAATCAGCTCCATGAATATGGAATGACTTGAAATTCAAACCAATAGAGATGAAACCAACTCTAGATAGGTGAAATAAGATTCTAAGTGAATGTATGAGGTCTCCAACTTCATTTACACAGAGAGGATGTGTTAAAGTGATCATGTAGGAACATCGAGAAGGCATAAGATCAAAGAGTGTGAATGCATGGTTTCCATGGGTTGATATAGCTTCCAAAAAATCCAAAATATCACATATAAGCATATCATTAGACTCATGGGAATAGACTGATAATGAATCCTCTATAGTAGAAGTGTGAAAGGAGGAAGGAAGGAGAAGTTCAAAATATTCAAAGAGGCTCTGAGTATTGATGCCAAGAATAAAGGAGGAGATGCAAAAGCACATGAGATCAAGTATGGTAAGTGTAAAGAAACTAATAGGAATTGATATGGCTAAGAAAACATCCTGGAAGTCACTGGGTTTCACACCATCAATGAGAGAGTTATGCACAAAGTGTGAAGGACCTGGAACATAGATCTCAAAATCTAAGATAGAAGACATAGAGAAAAATGAATGTGTGAGTGAATCATCATCAATAAAAATAGAAGCTCCATATGTCACTTCTTTTTCATCATCGGTATATTCAAGAAATACAGAAAAAGATTTCTCTTCAATATTTTCTTCTTCATTGAAGGAGGAAGCATTCGAATCAAACAAGGTAGCAACAACATGAATTGTATGAGAAACTTCTTCGTCATAAATAGCTTCATCAGAGAATCTAGAGGCCAAGAAATATTGAGATAGAGAACACAAGGAGATGTTGGGTTCACTCCATGCTTCATCTTCTACTTCCTGTATACCAAAATAGTTTTCCAATTTTTTCCAAAGTTCAAATGGATATTCAACATAATCTATGAGATGATGTATATTTGGAGACATTGCCAAGCACATGATTCCATAAGATCTATCACAATTATTCATCCAATCAATATTCTCTTTATAAGACTCAGGTTCACTCAAATCACCAATGGAGACATCAAAGAGACATTTAATCTTCAAGTATGCACTCATCTTTGGCTTCCAATCAACATAGTTGAAAAGAGATAGTAGAGGAACTTTTGAATTGATATTGAAGTTGTTGCACCTACAAATATGAAAAGGAGAATTAATTGATGAGATCCCAAATCTCTAATACCATGTCATAATTCTAAAGCCTTGATGGCAACATGAATTCCATAAACAAGCTAAGAAGCTAAGCACATAATTAACATCACTAGGAATTGCAGAGAATTAGCATAAGGAGAGAAGAAGAGGAATTAATGAACACACATTAATGAATGATCAATAAATGATAATTGATATTATTACAATGGTAATACATAATTCTAAAGGATATTTTATTTGATGGAAGACAACTCATTGATAGCTCATAAATCACACTTACCAAATATGATAAACCCCCATAGGTGGCTAAAGAACTTCCCAAATCAGTTAAGGACCTCATGAATTAGCAAAAGCATGAGTGAGTTGTCAAGAGTGATGGAAAAACATGCTAACATTGAAAAATGGAGAGAAATTCATGAAGGATGGGTTGGCAACAAAGGAACCCAGTTTCCTAGTTAACTAGCTTTAACTTATCCACAGAAAAGTAGGATAAAACATAATAAAGCAGGATCTACAGTAAAGCACAGTTACCAATTCTAGATGTCCATAAAGTGGTCAAGATCAACCTAGAATAAAAAATAAAGCATTCTCGAGGTATAGATGGCATGTGTTGACTTTAAGGTGCAAGTGGATGTCAACTAATTAATCAAATAATATTTAATTATTTTATCCTAAGTATTGAGTGGGTTTAATATATTCCAACACCCACATGCATCCACGCAATACTAGAGCTAATTGAACTCGAGGACATCTAACTAAATGTAACTAGAGCATCTCTTATCTTAACTAGTTACCAACTACCAACAACTGAAGAATTTTGGTGCCGACACTCCTAGTGTCTCCTAAATTATAGGGATTGGTCTAGGAGGCACATAAACTGATGCATAAATGTGCAGTCAGTTATAGTTAACCTCTATCTGTGTTCCCTGCACTCTAATGACTAGTAATAGTGGCCCCATTAGACCAAGTGGACCCAATGGTACTAGTGGACCCAATAATAATTAAATGAATCCTAAGTTAGGAAAATATAATCTAATACACTAGTTCAGACAAGGGAGGATTATAAATCCTAACACCCCCCCTTAATCCTAACTTGGAAAAATACGGGACCTGGAAAGAAGGCCAAAATTAACCCATATACAATCTAAAATAATTACAAAAATATTTCTTAATAAACCAAGGAAATAGGGGAAAACCTCATGGGAAACCCCCCCCCCCCTCCCCCCTCAAAATAAGCAGGAACATGAACTATGAATCAATCCTTAACACCTAAAAGAGATATGAGAAATACAAATCTATTTTTTGTGACTGACTTGGTGAATATGTCTACAATATGATCCTCTGTAGGACAATAATGCAGCGTGATGGTTTTGGCATGCACTAGTTCCTGAATATAATGCATGTGAGCCTCAATGTGATTCAACCTCTGCTTTTGCATTGGATCACTAGAAATTTTTATGGTGCTCTATTTGTCACAATAAATTTCCACTGAAGGTGAAGTGAAAATATAAAATTATTTCAATATGCCATGTAGCCAAACTTATTTAATAGCTGCATTCAGAAATCACTGATACTTTGCTTCTATTAAAGAGAGTGCAAGTGCTACTTGCTTCTTTCTAGAACAAAAAATTGGCCCTGATCCAATCATAAACACAAATCCAGAAGTGGGATTTATATCATTACCATCTCCAGCCCAGTCTAAATCTATGAATCCTATGAGATAAAGCTATGCACCAGCTACATAATGAATCCCATAATCTCTAGTATCTCGTGCATAGTGCATGACCCTCTTTGTTTCCTTTAAATGTAGTTCATGTGGCTCATGCATGTACTTGACAGCAACACTCACAACATAGGATATGTATGGTCTCAAATGTATGAGATATAGAAGGTTCCCAATGAGCTGTCTATAAAGAGTGTTATCTACCAAAGGTGTAGAGCCACCTTCCTCTAGTATGATGCCAAATAGAAAGGGACAAGGGTCTGCCTTGCAGTATTCCATGTGGAATCTTTTGAGCATGTCTAATGAGTATTTGAACTATGAGATCATGATTCCTAAAGCCTTTTGACTTACTTTGATACCAATGAACTATATAAAAGTTCTAGATCAGTCATAGCGAATGCTTTGTTCAGAGAATACTTGATGCTTCTCATTCCAGCATCAGAGCTGATATAATGAGTAAGTCATCCACATACAACACAATAAATATCAAGGATCCCTCTTTCTTTTTCATGTAAACATTGCAATCTGATTTGAATCTTTCAAATTTCTATGACATGAGGAAGGCATCCATTTTGGAATACTATGCCCTCGGGGCTTGTTAGAGTCCAACAAGTGATTTCCTTGGTCTACAAAATAAGGAAAGATCCTCAATAAACCCCTTAGTTTGTTTCATGTAAATATATTCCTTCAAGTCACCATGGAGGAAGGTGCTTTTCACATCCATGTGATTTAATTCCCATCTCTTGGAAGCTGCAACTTCCAAGAGAAGTATGATGGAATCCATTCTTGCTACTGGAGTGAATGTCTCATTATACTCCAATCCTTGAACCTGTGAGTATCCTTTAGCTACCAATCGAGCCTTGTACTTGGTTGTGGTTCCATCAGAGGCTATCTTGGTCTTGTAGACCCATTTTCAATAAACAAGTTTCCTCCCTATAGGTAAGGAGACAAGTTCCCAAGTTTTATTGTCATGTAACGAATCAAATTTCTGATCCATAGTTTCCCGCCATCTATGATCATGGAAATCATCTTTGAATTTTTGAGGATCTAACCCCAATATCATGAAGCACCTCTTAGGGAGAATTGGATCTGTGTGGGACAATGCAATATTCTCTTTCTGATACTAGGACCTCGTTCTTCTCTTATCATCTGGATCCCTAGCACCATCGCCAAATGCTTTAATGAGCTGTTGAGCTCATTTAGGCTACTGAGATGAAGTGGATGTTGGATCTAGATATAGATCTCTTTAAGGTGTAAAATCAATATATGAATCATGATGCTCTTCCTCTCCTTCTAAATCTGAAATGTTAGACAATAAAAATGTATTTGCAATAGGAATTAAATTAATTTGATACATGTTGCCTCCTTTCACACACCTGGGTCATGTGCATAAATCTTCAAGCCACTCGGTGTGTCCTTGGGGGAAAGTCTCGAGTCAAGGCTATCACCTTGTTCTTGACTCCTCCGTTTAGGCTCAACTCCTAATGAAGCCAAGGGGGGTAGACCCTATTAAGTTACTAAGGAGAATTACTTAGTGTTGTGATGTTTAAACTGACTGATTTATTTAGGAGTTTACAATTTTACTATAGATAATCAAAGATGGCAAGATGTAAAAGATGAACACACGAAAGCACAATACTGAGACACAATATATATATAAAGCAAGAAATTAACCAGTGCCTTAGAATGGAGTCAAAAATATAATCAATATGCTTGCATGTGCTTGGAGTGAATGTTTTGCAATTGCATCTTGGTATGTTTTAAGTTAAATGTGAAGTATGAGTTGATTAAATTAGGCAAAGGGAGGACTCCAGATATACCCGAGAGTACTCGGAGTATGTGCAAAACTAAACCTTCACGGCTACCCGCAAGGAATATGTGGGCTGAAATGGAGTCTCTGGGGCTATTGTTCGTAACGCACCCATTAGGGTGTGATAGAGATCGGTGCCCCGAGGTCACTTTTCAGAAGTTCCCGCTTCCTTTGGGTATTTTGCCACCGTAGAGGTTTGATCTAGGTGTCGGATTTTCACCTGATGGTTTATCAATTGGGAGAGTGAGTCCTAATTATTCTAGTCACCCAATTTCTTTTGATACATCTTGAATGATCAAACAAACCGCAGCCAAGTGCAGAGCATACACACTGGAGTCTTGTAAATTTTAATAAGTTTTAAACTAGATGTTCTTGTTTAAAAGAAAAAGCCTCCAACAACCTCTTTCGATCCAAGTGGATCTCAATCAGGGAATCAAGGAGGGGTTAATTTTATAATTGCTGATAAACAAATGATAGAAAAAATCAAATAGATACACAATCCTAGTTTCTTAATTAATCCTACCACGAATCTCTTTCCCCTTTCGGGTCAATTGGGAAATCGTGGGGTAAGTATTACGATTACTTTGAAATGTAAGATATGGAGTATGGAATCAATAATGAAATAAATTATTCTACCCTGCATATTAGATCAATACTAGCTTAAGAAATAAATGAGGAAAAGCACAAAAAGGACACCGACGCAAATCCCCCCAGGGGGGATGGGGAATGGGCTCGAAAGAGCCTATTCAAAGAATAATTTTACTACAGCGTTTAGAATATTAAAGAACTGATAAATCACAAATTTATTGGTCCTTATACAGGTTGAAATCAAGTTTTTACAATTTTGCAAAAAAAAATTAAGATTTTTTAGTGAAAAGGGAGAACCCCGGGGGGATTTGAATACTCCTGAGACCACTTCGGACAAAAGATTCCTTTATTTTCTGTCAGAATTGCTAAAATAAAGCGAGCATGTTAGAATAAAAAATTCCCAAAATCACTTTAAGAGTACCTTTGGATCAGCCTACCTTATCTCACAAAAAATGAAGTTAAAACTAGCTAAACAGGCAAAAAAGGAACCAAGGAAAGCAAGCTTTCCTTGGGATATTGGATTGCTGTTTGTGCAGCCAAAAAATATGCACTGATATTGCAGAATATTGAATTTTATAACAGCGAAAGGAAATCTAATGCATGCGATCTACAAGTTTCCTTTAAATTTTCATGCAAAAAAGACGATTTACCTACAGCTAGATCTAGAATGCTTGTGAAATTTTTTTAAGTGCAATATCTAGGATATGAGCTATGAAATATCAGATATATATATATATATTAATTTCATTAAACATATCCAAATGAAATCACATCTATGAACTGAAAAAGTAACCGTGTAAAGTGTTGATTTTGAGAGAGGAAAAAGAGGAGAAAAGTGTTGTTTTCCTTGAAGATCCACAGTGGAGATTTCAGGTGGAATGTCGAGGGACTATGCCTTTTGGAATGTTTTGAAGAGAATTAAGAAACAAACTAGATCAGCATCCTCTCCAAAGTATGAACCTGCAATTCAGCTGAAATCAACGAACTTGCCAAGAAACTTGTGAGATCCGATTAGTACATACAAAGAGATTCAAGATAGCATGCATATAAGCTTATAGGACATGCTAAATCTAGATCTCTAAACATGCATCAAAGGAGAGTGACAGTCAATAAACTTATTGAAAAACACCTTTCCTATCAAGATTGTAATAAGCTAATTACCAATCTTAACCACAGATCTACAAGAAATTATGAAAAAATGACCACAGATACAGGTTACCTCAGTAAAACAATGGCAATAATCATCCACACATGTAATGGCACCACACCGTATTGCCTCCAAAGATTTTATTTATTTCAAAATGAATAATTACAACAATACAATAGCGACAACACCTCAATCTCAGTTCTAACTAGCTTGGAAGAGGAGGTTGTGCCTAGATATATACAAAATACAGGCCATCCAGCCCAGGGGGGCGCAAATCCCAAGGAGATACATCAAATCAGCTGAGGGAGAGTCCATCAATGCCTGATCTGTGTCTAGCTGAGCCAGATCTGAGTCTCACTGAGTGCAACTGTCAATCGGGGGGCTAATCTGAGTGACACCTCAACCTGTTGACTGAAGAATCCACCAAAACTCATCCAGATGAGCCAAAACATGTGGAGGAGAGAGGGAGGGAGAAATCCCCCATAAAGGATGTTGAAGATCAACTCTAGATCTGATTTGATCACCTCCTTCAGTCAAGGATTTGTCAGATCCAGTCAATCTGCTTCAGATCTGACTGATTTCAATGAAATCGGCTGAGAATCCACTGATTTATGATTTTGGATTTGCTCCATTATTCATCGATTTATTAATTAAAATAATCAATAATTGATTTTTGGGGCTTTCTGACCTGAGTGATGGAAAAT
>LPNX010303700.1:204669-223202 GCA_001517045.1 Pseudotsuga menziesii
TTACAGAAACTATCATGCTAGAACATTTATTACAATTCCCTCATGGGGTATGAACATGTGATATAGTACAACAAGCACTTCCTAGAAGTACTTCCACAGGTCTTCTGAAATCCGAACAAGTTATCCTTGTCCGGTTCACCAGGCTCACTTGATAAAAAACCACTAAGTACAACTTAGGTGGTAACATTCTGGCTCCAACTGTGGGACGTGTGCTCGATCTGGTCTTTGAGGCAAGGAGAGGATACGAGAACACCAGAATATCTGGTTTATATACCCTATAAAAACATCTCAACTTGACAAGAAAAACCTGAGTAGCATAAGTTTTATAAAAAACCAAATGAACCATTAAGCTGATTTATTTAAACAAAATAAATGTAACTAACTAAAAGAAGCAAAGTTTTATTATAGCTAAGTATAAAATAGAAATGCAGAAAGTAAATGCTCTCTTTCAAGGAGCTTATTTTCCTACTCTAAGCATGACATAAAAAGGGTTAAGTGTAATCATAAATCCAATGTAACCACCTAAGAATTTTATTAACATAAAAAAAATTTCCTTATCTTTGGTTACCTTCCAAAGTAAGGATACTTTATTCAGAAAATGCAAACCTGTGTGATGATCCAGAAGGGGTGGGATGGATGGGAAATCATAGGCATGAATAATGTCTTCAAACTTCCTCCCAAACTGGTAAGTGCTTGCGCAGGCTGCTTCTATCCATGACTAGATAGGGTTGATGTACACATTGGAATGATGAGGCAGATTGACTACACCATCATACTGATCATCAAGGCTCAGCGGATGGTAATTCACTGTATAAGCCCCAAGCAGCTCCAAGTCATGAGGAAACTCTATATGTGAAGATGATAGTTGAGACTGATATTCTAATAACTGCATCACATCTGTCTTTTCACAAAACTGCTTCTCCATGTCTTCATTACTTATACCCTTGTGCGGCTCTGCATGATATGACTCTAAATGATCATATAAGAGTTTTGAATCCTGCTTTTCCATACTAGGATTTTCCAAGGTCTCCAGATTCATGCTTCGCTCTATGGAAGTATAGTAGATTGGACTTCCACAAATCTCTAAACAAACACTCCCCTTACTGGATATAGCATAGATAGGATTCTTAATAAGATATCCACAAAAATCCCAATAGTCATCACCATCATCTATGTTAAATGTGATGGATTCCCCATTGCTAATATCAGGTTTCGATATCGAGTTCTCTTTGTCTTCATTGCTGATATCAATATATGTCTGAGACTGATCATGTGGATAAAATACATGCTCCTTTTTCATATCAAAGTTTCCCAAGGCCACATGGTCCATGCTCTCTTCCTTAGATATGCCATCAACAAAACCATCAAAAGTTTCTGGTTCATTATTTTCCTCTTTATTCATGTCATAGACTGGATTTTCCATGAATGTCCAGTATTCCTCATCAACATCTTTGTCGGGGATAAGGGAGTCTTCGTCACTTGTATCATGATCCAAGCTATACTTGTACTCATTTGCATACTTATCTTCTTCAGAGAAAATGTCACAAGGTAGTAAACCTTCCAGACTGTCATCATTATATGGAGAACACATAGGAGTCCCATCATGTATATTACAGTTTTCATCATAGGTTTCACTATAATATTCTGCAATGGTTTCATCCTCAGGCTTGTACTATTTAGATGGTGATTTCTTTTCTCTCCTTTGATACATAGCCCCCTTGAACCTGGCCTCCTTAATTTCCTTAATTGCTTCCGGAGGAGGGATTACACTATAAAAGTTAGATAGGAGATCCTTCTCGAAACCGTAATCCGTGGCCTGCTGCCAATCCTAGTTTGATAGAGGGTAGGTTCGACCTACCATGTACACATGATCAGACTCTCCTGATGTTGTTTCCTGATTACTAACCTCCACCATCCCATGTTCTATAATTTGGTTTTCTATGTAGCAAGTGTTTTCTGGGTGGAATTGCTCACAAGGTCTACACCATGGAATTACTTCATCTACCAGGTTAGTTGAGTCTAACTGGTTTGGAATCCTAGGCTCTTGCTGAGGAAAATTCCTTTGATATACTTGATTCTATTTTGGTTGAAAATTCCTAGGTCCATTATTTCTCTCCAATGTAACTATTCTGTTCTGAATTTTATTCAATTGCTCAGATTGGTTTGTCATGAATTTTTCCAATAGGCTAGTTACCTTTTCCTCTAATTCAATGGCCTTTCCCTTCTCTTTGTTGTACAAAGTGTTTCCCCTAGTGTAACTTGGAATGTTGGATTTTCCCGAAGATTGCATATTCCTTTCTATTTCTCGGCCAGATCTTGAGTAGTTTTTAGATCGATCGGATCTTTATCCCTTAACTGGTACCTCAAATCCCCAGTGAAAGCTTCAATGTAATATATGAGGATGGAGGCATCCTTTGGCTTGATTTCGTTAGGGAGGTCTGCAACCACACGCCTGAACTTAGTGTTAAATTCATCCATGGTTTCATTCTCCATCTTCTTTATGTTATGAAGGGCATCAAGCAGATGTCTTGGTTCTTTCTTTTCCCCCCATTTCTTCTTAAAACCTACTAGGAATTCATTAAGGGTTTTATATGAATCATCACCAAGGTTTTCATACCATTCCACAGCATCATCCTCTAAGGATAAAGCAAAGAGCTTCATTTTTATATCTTCATGGTTAGAGGCAACATTATTGCAGTAACTGACTAGGTTCCTTTCAAACTTTCGGAGACGAGTCTTGGCAGTGGTAGCATTATTGCCCTGAAATATGGGGAGCTTCTTGATCGCATCATTCAGAATGTAATGAGGACTACCTGCTGTCTGAGAAAACTCAAGGGGTTTGTAAAATTCCATCATTTTTTGAGATTAGTGAACATGACTCTCTACAAATATGTGATGGATATTTGAGAGGGATTGGTCTCCTAAATCTTCAAGGTTTCTACGAGAAGTCTGCCTATTCAATCTTTCCCTATTAAACTTTTTGGGATCAGGGAGAGGATTGAATAATTTTCAGAGGTTTCTTAGGGTAGAAATTCTTGAAGGGACGTTAGACAGTGGAGTTGCCAGATGGATCGCGTTTTAATTTTTATGTTTTTTAAAGACTAGATCAATCAAAAGTTCTTTTATCTTTTTAGTTGTTTAGAAAAAAGTTAAGCTAAGTCGTACTCAGGAATAAAAAGATTTATCCCCGGCAACGGCGCCAAAAAGTGTTGCCACCTTTCACACACCTAGGTCACATGGCAGAAATCTTCAAGCCACTCGGTGTGTCCTTGGGGGAAAGTCTCGAGTCAAGGCTGTCACCTTGTTCTTGACTCCTCCGTTTAGGCTCAGCTCCTAACGAAGCCAAGGGGGGTAGAACCTATTAAGTTACTAAGGAGAATTACTTAGTGTTGTGATGTTTAAACTGACTGAGTTATTTAGGAGTTTACAATTTAACTATAGATAATCAAAGATGGCAAGATACAGAAGATGAATACACGAAAGCACAATACTGAGACACAATATATATATAAAGCAAGAAATTAACCAGTGCCTTAGAATGGAGTCAAAAATATAATCAATATGCTTGCATGTTCTTGGAGTGAATGTTTTGCGATCACATCTTGGTATGTTTTAAGTTAAATGTGAAGTATGAGTTGATTAAATTAGGCAAAGGGGGGACTTTAGATATACCTGAGAGTACTTGGAGTATGTCCAAAACTAAACCTTCACGGCTACCCGCAAGGAATATGTGGGCTGAAATGGATTCTCTGGGGCTATTGTTCATAACACACCTGTTAGGGTGTGACAGCGATCGGCGCCCCAAGGTCACTTTTCATAATTTCCCGCTTCCTTTGGGTATTTTGCCATCGTAGAGGTTTGATCTAGGTGTTGGATTTTCACCTGATGGTTTGTCAATTGGGAGAGTGAGTCCTAATTATGCTAGTCACCCAAGTGCTTTTGATACATATTGACTGATCGGATGAACCATAGCCAAGTGCAGAGCATACACACTAGAGTCTTGTAAATTTTAATAAGTTTTAAACTGGATGTTCTTGTTTAAAAGAAAAAGCCTCCAAGAACCTCTTTCAATCCAAGTGGATCTCAATAAGGGAATCGAGGAGGGGTTACTTTTATAATTGCTGATAAAAAAATGATAGAAAAAATCAAACAGATACATAATCCTAGTTTCTTAATTAATCCTACCACGAATCTCTTTCCCCTTTCGAGTCAATCGGGAAATCGTGGGGTAAGTATTACGATTACTTTGAAATGTAAGATATGGAGTATGGAATTAATAATGAAATAAATTATCCTACCCTGTAGATTAGATCAATACTATATTAAAAAAGAAATGAGGAAAAGAACAAAAAGGACACCGACGCAAATCCCCCCAGGGGGGATGGGGAATGGGCTCGAAAGAGCCTATTCAAAGAATAATTTTATTACAGCGGTTACAATATCAGAGAATTGATAAATAATAACTTTCTTGGTCCTTATACAGGTTAAAACCAAGTTTTTACAATTTTGCAAAAAAGAATTAAGATTTTTTAGTGAAAAGGGAGAACCCTGGGGGGATTTGAATGCTCCTGAGACCACTTCGGACAGTAGCTTCCTTTATTTTCTGTCATAATTGATAAAATACAGCAATCATGTTAGAATAATAAATGCCCAAAATCACTTTAAGAGTACCTTTGGATCAGCCTGCCTTATCTCACAAAAAATGAAGTTAAAACTAGCTAAACAAGCAGAAAAGGAACCAAGGAAAGCAAGCTTTCCTTGGGATATTGGATTGATTTTTGTGCAGACAACAAATATGCACTGATATTGCAGAATATTGAATTTCATAACAGTGAAAGGAAATCTAATGCATGCGATCTACACGTTTCCTTTAAATTTTCATTCAAAAAAGACGATTTCCCTACACCTAGATCTAGAATGCTTGTGAAACTTTTTTAAGTGCAAGATATAGGATATGAGCTATGAAATATCAGATCTATGTATATTTTACTTTGATTAAACAGATCCAAATTAAATCACAGCTATGAACTGAAAAAGTAACCGGGTAAAGTGTTGATTTTGAGGGAGGAAGAAGAGGAGAAAAGTGTTGTTTTCCTTGAAGATCCACAGTGGAGCTTTCAGGTGGAATTTCGAGGGACTATTCCTTTTGGAAGGTTTTGAAGAGAATGAAGAAACAAACTAGATCAGCATCCTCTCCAAAGTATGAACCTGCAACTCATCTAAAATCAACGAACTTGCCAAGAAACTTGTGAGATCCTATTAGTACATACAAAGAGATTCAAGATAACATGCATATAAGCTTATAGGACATGCTAAATCTAGATCTCTAAACATGCATTGAAGGAGAGTGATATTCAATAAACTTATTGAACAACACCTTTCCTATCAAGATTGTAATAAGCTAATTACCAATCTTAACCACAGATCTACAAGAAATTAGCAAAAAATGACCACAGATACAGGTTACCTCAGTAAAACAATGGAAATAATCATCCACACATGTAATGGCACCACACCATATTTCCTCCAAAGCTTTTCTTTATTTCAAATGAAGAATTACAACAATACAATAGCAGCAGCACCTCAATCCCAGTTCTAACTAGCTTGGAAGAGGAGGTTGTGCATGGATATATACAAAATACAGGCCATCCATCCCAGGGGGGGTGCAAATACCAAGGAGATACATCAAATCAGCTGAGGGAGATTCCATCAATGCCTTATCTGTGTCTAGTTGATCTAGATCTGAGTCTCACTGAGTGCAACTGTCAATCAAGAGGCTGATCTGAGTGACACCTCAACCTATTGACTGAATAATCCACCAAAACTCATCCAGATGAGCCAAAAACGTGTGGAGGAGAGAGGGAGAGAGAAATACCCCATAAAGGATGTTGAAGATCAAATCTAGATCTGATTTGATCACCTCCTTCAGTCAAGGATTTGTCAGATCCAGTCAATTTGCTTCAGATCTAACTGATTTTAATCAAATCGGCTGAGAATCCACTGATTTATGATTTTGGATTTGCTCCATTATTCATCAATTTATTAATTAAAATAATCAATAATTGATTTTTGGGGCTTTCTGACCTGAGTGATGGAAAATCACTCAAAACTAGGACATAGTGGGTCCATGGGTTTACATGGTGTTCTTAACTTGAAAATGAGCACGTACATGACTGAAACAGATTATTTGGCCCACTTTTATTACAAAATCAAATTTTCCAATTAAACTATTAACAAATACCCTAAGTTTTGGAAAAATTAAAATTTAATAAAAAACACTGAAAAAACTGAAAAATTGAAAAACACCTAGGGGGACTTAGACATGTTCATATGACTCAAAAATTATGTCTAGCATGTTTATACATTGACACATAGACTCTAATAACCTCAATAGGCCTAAATTCCAAGCCGACCACCCCAACTTTGGAGGTATGGAGTGAAAAACTCAGAAATTATCAGTCGTTTGTTAAACAACCAATAATAACCAAGGGAAAAAACACCCTGGGCTGATCGGATTGACAAATGAAGTCTAAGAGACCGATTCTTTTACAGACACTATCATGCTAGAACATTTATTACAATTCCCTCATGGGGTATGAACATGTGATATAGTACAACAAGCACTTCCCAGAAATATTTCCACAGGTCTTCTAAAGTCCGAACAAGTTATCCTTGTCCGGTTCACCAGGATCACTTGATAAAAAGCCACTAAGTACAACTTAGGTGGTAACAATACCTTTATCTACTTCAAATAGAAGCTGTTGTTGTACTGGATGTAAGTATGGCATGAAATGAGAGAAAGAATGTGTCTTGGAGGAATGGTCTACAATTACTTTCTCTATATTCTTCCCATTTGATATTTCTGTGATCTCTACTAAGTCAGGATCAAATACCACTTTTTTTGGTGAGCCAGTGTGAGTCATATGATATACAGACAACAAATTTGCTACAAGAGAGGTTACATAGAGAACATTTTTGAACTCACCATGCTGGATTTTAATGAAACCTCTTCATGCTACTGGGATCTGAGAGTCATCATCCATATCAATAGTAGGCCCTCATGTGAGGTTGAGAGTGGTGAAGGAATCCTTGGAGGAAACCATGTTGTTGGATGTTCCAGAATCAATCAAGTAAGTTGTCGATTGAGAGAGGCCAACTTTCAAGGCATGACACCTCTCATGATATTCTATCGATTGTCCATCACCAGAATTATTTTCTCTTTATGGAAGAGTAATATTGTTTTGTTTGAGGAGGGTGTACATATGATCGATATGCTTCTTCATGCACTAGTTTTTAGGATGAAAACCCCTCATACAATAATGACACTTAGTCTTCTCAAAAAATTTCTTTTCCTTGGAGCGTGAAGCTCCTTCAGAATACTTATGACTCTCTTTTGGTTTTGAATCATATGCTTTAAACTCCTTCCCCTTGTCCTTCCATTTATCTTGCACATTGGTAGAGTCTGACATCGGAACGGATTGGTTATTGGAAGTTTGGAGGACTCCCATTTGGACCAACTTGTCCTACTCATGTATTAAAGACTCGAAAAATATGTCAAGTTAAGGAATATTCCAATTGGGGATGAAAGCTCTTCTGGAATGGAAGGTAGAGATGAAAATAGAAAACTCAGAACAAAGTTTGTTGAGTACTAAGAGAAAAATTTTCTCATCCTTCCTCTCTATTCCACACTGCTTACATTGTAGTGCAAGAGACTTGAATTTAAAAAAAATTTGTTGGATGGTATCGAAACTGTTGGGATGCAATGATATTAGATCGTTCTCCAAGACGTGTCCCCAAATATCATTTTGTTTTCTAAACAAGAATTCAAGTTTCTCCCAAACTTCATTGGGAGTCTTCAATCCCTCAAGATGAAAGAGGAGATCCCCGGATATGTGAGCACAAAGGAATCCAAAGGCTTCATCCAATCGGTTCAAGAACTTATTTTTCTCAGTAGGATGATGCGGTTCTATCTCTCGGCCCATGGTCATCTTGTACAATCCAATCTTGCACAAGGAGGCCTGTATATCTTCCCTCCAATCAACATAGTTGAAGGGTGTTAGGATGCAGGTTAAGAAAGCTTGAGAATCCATCAATTCTCCTTCTGACCAATCAATTTATTCAATCAAGCTACATAGAACCTGTAACAAAACACTGCAAACACACAAAGGAATTACACTATGTTAGAATCAAGCCTTCCACATCGACATATACACTTTCTTAGGGTCCATAACACCCACGGAGACTTCTCTGAACGAACCTAGAGTTAGCAATGCACACTTTGCGAGACTTATGTGGAAACCCAACTGCTTTTGATGTACAATGGAGATTGGACAGACTTGAGGCTTTACTGAGTAGGTTCTGATACCATGCTTGAATTATTGTTCCATTGATATTCAGGAAATGAGTGCAATTAGATTGCATTATTATGCAGTGTAAAGGAATGAATAAGACACACTGAATAAGACAAATTTCATGGGAAACATATAAGTATTTCTCAGTATAATTACAATATTATCTTCAATAATCTGAGCAGTATAAAAAAATGTTATATAAAGGAGAATCTGAATCATGTGGCTATGATTCAAATCTGCCAACTCAATCTGACTACATGGCTAACTAGAAGTGTCTAAATCACTATTGGATTTCACTAGATCAACTCCAGTTGTCTAATTCAGTCTCTCAATAAGTTATAATTAGTTAAACTAGTCTAACTGATGTGGTAGGTGAGAATTAGGTGAGAATAGGTACCTACCCACATGCATCGATACAAGACTGGTGCTAACTAAACTTGAGGACATCTAACTGAATGCAACTGGAGCATCTATTAGATTAACTAGTTACCAACTACCAACAACTGAAGGAGGTTTGTGTTGGCACTCCCAGTTCCTCCTAAATTGTAGGGATTGGTCTAGGAGGCACATAAACTGATGCATGAAGGTGTAGTCAGTTGTATTTAACCTCTATTCATGTTCCCCACACTCTACTGACTAGTACGGGTGGCCCTATTAGCCCAAGTGGACCCAATAATAATTAAATGACTCATATAGAAAACTTAAACAAATTTAGAATCTGAATTTGATATTATGATTACTTAAAAGAAAATTAAATTTCAATAATCCAATATATAACAATGTAGTGCCAAGTACAAAAGACTAGAAACAACACATGAATCAGATACTAATTATGTTTTAGCTCGAGGCAGTAAACGTTATAGATGCTTATTAACAAAGTAAAAGCATACCATTCATATAATGATGAAACTAAAGGGTTATATGTAATTATATATACCTAAGAATCCAAAACCATACACGATACCTGTCTTCAGAAAGATTTAGACAGTTTGACATAGGAGCTTCCAACATAAAAAAAAATTGTCCAAAAATATGTCAACTCCAGAAAGCAGCTTTGACCATGGACTTGAAACCCCAGAGAATATCATATAGCATTTGTGGGAGTTAATTCACTGATATTTTATACAGATCACCCCCCCTCTCCCTCCCCCCACCCGTTTACATACGGAGTACACAAATATGTAGCGTAGGTCAAGTTCAACCATTCCAGAATTTCATAAGAACTCATTTTTAGAAATAACATAAAATCCCTTCAACTTGGATCATTGTAACATCATTTCAATTAAAATATTGATGACTCATTTCATAGTTTTTAAAAACTAGATGCTCGTTACTCCTTCAGTTGCGCTAAGTAACTATAACTGACCATATCCTTTAAAGAGTTAGTGCAAAATCTCCAAATTCACACACCTGAATATCCATATAAAAAACAAAATTGACATACTATATATATATATATATATATATATATATATATATATATAAGACACATCACACATCATTATAATCCTTACATGCTATTAAAGACATATGCAATAGTTTTTCATTAAGCCTTACATTTTATTAAAGACATCTGTTGTATTTTTTAATTCTGTTATTGAACCCATACTTTACTACTACTTGACCGGTTGTGCAATGCACATGTTTACAAAGGAAACAATAACTTCAAGTGTTCTTCAACCTAAGTGTAATGTTTTGTAATAATATTTTTGTTCTTCCAAGTTTGAACTCAGCTCTAGAAATTAGGCTCCAAAACATATATATGCTTAGTCCAAAGCTTCTAACTTTATTAGTATTTCTTCATTTTATCTTTCCACAATGATATTTCTGTAGTGACCATTCCGTAATATAGACTTCCGCAAAGATCGTTCCACAAAAAGGATTTTGCAATGTTCCTTCTGCAATGATATTTCTGAAATGTATCTTTCTGCAATGGTCATTCTGCAGTTTAGCATTCCGCAAAGATCCTTATGCAACTAGTATTCTACAAATGCGGATTGGAGATAACGAGTTTCCCTTTTTTTTAAATTAATCTTCCTCAATTACTCTTTCACGATTATCCTTCCTCAATTGCAGATTGCAGATTCTAGGTTAGTTTCAAACTTTCTTCCAAATGAACCTTCTACAATTATTGTTTCATAGTTATCCTTCCACAATTTATGGATTACGGATTATGGGTTTCCTTTAAAATTTTCTCAAATGAATCTTCTGTAATTTGTTTCCACAACTTTCCTTCCGCAATTTGCGGATTGTGGATTGTGGGTTTCCTCTAAAATTTTCCCAAATGAAACTTTCTGCAATTATCCTTTCGCAATTTACGGATTGCGAGTTGTAGGTTGAATTTAAATTTTCCCCAAAATAGGTTTCCACAATTAACCTTCCGCAATTGCACATTGCAGATTGCGGGTTTGCTTCAAACTTTTCTTGAATTTTTCTTCCGCAAACTGTTTTCTTGCACTTAGATTTTTTTTAGTTAAGAGCTTCTAAATGGTTTTAATATTTGATAAGGTATTATAGATGTGATTCTTTCTAAGACCATAGGGTATTTAGAGATCTATGATAGGAAATATTTAGTCCTTTGCACATTATTCGTGGTTACAAGATTTAGTATAGAATTTATTTTTATGGATTTGTTAAATCACTAGGAAAATGTGATTTAATTCTGCTAGATCTTCCTTAGTGAATTGAAAATGTGAACTAGGGTGAAATTCTCTTAACCCTGCAATACCGAAGTAGATAAATATACAAGACACAATTTCCCTTATGTAGGTTTGCGTTAACAACTAAATTGTTCAAGAAATTAAGATCCTGATTAAATCCACTTGTCTTAAATCTGGAACTATAATAACCCAATAAACATATATAAAAGAATTTCTAGTGATCTACGTTAGGATTGAACCTGCTATTATAAAATATAACAGTGGTCTTAGTTTTCATTAACAGAGCACATGTAGCCGTCTCAAGTAAAATTGCAACAGAGGAAAAATTACTGTCAATCCATTAAATCTATTGTAGGTGTTTCCAGATCTAGATAAACTAGTTGTTGCATTCAGATCTATTGTACAGAAAGATATTTCCTTTTGAGCAATTATGCAGGGAGGATATCATAATCAGATTATCAAATCATTTTATATACCCAAAATTGTAAATATAAATTAAAGCAATGCTTGGAATAAAACATAACATGACCTATTATTCATACAAAGCATTTACGGTTTTCACCCATACAAATCTAAGATCCTACACAGATAAATTTCCTCACATTGGCATACAAATATATATAAAGAAATAACAATATGAGTAAATTAAAATTTTAATAGAACCTGGAAATACATCGATCCTGAATATGGTAGGAATAGCCACATTCCACCCAACTGTAGATTAGGAACAACTTTCTCTCTACCCTTAATCACCACCAAGCTAAATTAGTGGCATGCCAACAGTGGTGACAATCAACCTTAGACTCAGATCTTCATCAATCAGTGAGAAATAAATTTCCTAACACCAGAGTGCTCACATAGAAAGGATCAAATAACTTTCCTAACACAGAGTGCTCACACAACAAGGATTCCTTTCCAGCATACCAAGCAGTGTCTTTCCTCCCTCATATGCTTCCTTCTTATATTTTATTTTTCCTAGGTCTTTTCTGCAAGCAACCAATTCCTCATGGAATTTATGTAGCGAACAAAATCCCTAATTTTTGAGGCGTGTCTAGTGCCATAATTGCACTTCTGACACTTGTTTCAACATCCCTAAGGTTAACTATTCCTTGTATGCCACTCTTTTATGCATAACTTCCTCACTCGATGTGGTTGCCCTCCTTCATTCATAATTTATTTAATCATATTGTTTTATTACATATGTCCTCCAAGGACCTATTGGAATATTTCAGATCCAACCGAATTTATTTAATTAAAAGAATAACTCAAAATAAATTATAGTTACTAAATAATTTTTATTTCTTGGGGGATGCTACATCCTCACCCCCTTATTGCAAACACTGTGATTAATGATGAAACTATTCCTCCATTGATTATGGGAATAATTCTGGGTACTTCCTTCGCATATCTTCTTCAAATTCCCAAGTCTCTTCCTCAGCTAAAGTGCTTCCATTGCAGCTATACCTGAGTGATGAATCTATTTTGAAGTGGTGTTTCTTTCCTGTCGAGAATGTGCAAAGGTTCCACAAGAAACTCTCCTTCTAGTTCCACCTACACCACATTCCATTGAATGGAATGAGTGGAATCATGAATATATTTCTTTAGTAACGAAACATGAAAAAAATTATGAATTCTTAAATGTGTCAGAAGTGCCAGTTTGTACACCACGGGTCCAATTCTTTCCAAGATTTGAAAGGGTCCACAAAACTGTGGAGCCAATTTGGTACAACTTCCGAATTTGAGGGAGCTATTTTTGGGCTTGAATCGAAAATATAAGTGGTCTCCAAAATAAAACTCTTTATGTTGTATTTTTAAGTCAACGTAACTCTTTTGACGATCTTGTGCCACCTTCAAGATATTATGTACCTTTGAAAAATTTGTTCCATATTGTGTAACAGTTCAGGTCCTACTATGAGACGATTTACGAGGCTATCCCATCTAACTCAGGTAGCACACTTCTTCCCATATAGAACTTCAAATGGGCTGATTTTTTATGAGGCTTGATATCTATTATTGTATGTGAACTCCACCAGATGCAAATATTCTTCCCACTTAGTGGGTTTTTCCATAAAGTACATTGTTAACATATGTTCTATAACTTGATTTGTACGTTCTGTGTGTCCATTTGTTTCAAGGTGATAATTAGTGCTAAAGTTTATTTTGGTTTATAAACTTGCAAACACATATTTCCAAAATTTTGATGTAAATTTAACATCCGGATCAGAAATTACCATCTTTGGTACACTGTGCAGTCGAAATATTTCTCCTATATTAGCCACTTTGTAAATTGATTTCACAAGAATAAAATGCACAAATTTGTTTAACTTATCTACTACAATCATAATTGAAACGTGTTGTCTTTGAGTTCTTGGAAAATCTGTGATGAAATCCAAATATATGACTTCCCATTTCCATTCAGGAACCGGTAATGGTTGTAACAAACCTGTTGGGTGCTGATGTTCAACTTTCACTTGTTGACATTTCGAAAATTTAGATAGATAATCCACTAACTCTGTTTTTAATCCGGGCCAAAAGAATTGTTTCCTGAGGGATGTATCATTTTTGATAACCAGGTTGGCCTGCATAAGGAGGTTTGTGCCTCTCATTTAAAATAAACAGTTTCAATTCTGCAATATTAGGCATGTATAGTCTGTCCTTAAACCAAATTAAGTAGTTTCATTCTATCTTGAATTATATCGCACTTAAATTTGCTTCATTTATTTGTAATTTATTTGGTAATTTCAAATATTCAACATCGTGTTCACTTGTTGTTTTTATTCTACTCAAGAGATCATTTTCTGTTCTACTCATAGTTATTTCATATACTTTATGAGTTATTTAACTAAGTGCATCTGCCACCTTATTTTCATTACCGTTGATGTGTTTTACTTCGAAGTCGAATTCACTCAAGAAGTCCATCCATATTTCTTTCCTAGCATTAAGTCCATGTCATGTAAATAAATTATTTACACAAGTGTTATCTGTTAATAAAAGAAATTGTTTCCCTAATAGGTAGTGATTCCACATTTTTAAAGCATGCACTACCGCTGCCAATTTAAAGTCATGAACTACATAATTTTGTTCATGGTCTTTTGATTTACGATATTTGTAACATACCACATGTCCTTCTTGAGATAACACTCCACCCAAACCTTATTTACTAGCGTCTATACAAACCGTATAGTTATTATAAGGCTCAACTACTTTTAAAATTGGTGCCATGGTTAATAATTTTTTGAGATTTTCAAAAATTTCTTGGAACTTTAGGTACCATATGAAATTTACTCCTATATTTTGTAAAGAAGTAATAGAATATGAAATCCTTGAGAATCCTTCGATAAACCTCCGGTAATAACTGGTGAGTCTCATCAAAGATTGAATATCAGCTACATCCTTTGTCACTGACCAATCTAAGATAGCTTTTATTTTCTGAGGATATACTGCGATTCCTCTTTTGGAGATAATATGACCCAAATACGGAATTTAATTTTTAAAGAATGTATAGCTTTTAAATTCATCATAAAGTTGATGATCTCTTCAGGTTTGTAGAACAATTCTTAAAAAAGGTTATGTTCCTTCTTCGACTTGGAGTAAGTTAAGATATCATCGATAAAAATTAACACAAACTGATCCAAGTACTTGTTAAATATACTATTCATTAGAGACATGAATGTGGCGGGGGAATTAGTTAAACCTAAAGGAATTACTATGAATTCATAGTGCCTGTGGTAATGGGTCCTGAAAGTTGTTTTATTCACATCTTCTTCCTTAATATTGATTTGGTGATAGCCAGACCATAAATATAGCTTGGAGAATATTTTATCTCCCCTTACCTGATCAAATAGATCGTTAATTCGAGGTAGTGGGTATTTATTTTTAATGGGTAATTTATTTAGTTATCTATAATCTATGCAAAGTCATAAAGTTCCATCATTTTTCTTAACAAATAAAACTAATGTTTCCCAAGGCGACACACTAGGTTTGATATAACCCTTATCTAGGAATTCTTGTAACTGAATTTTCAATTCAGTTAGTTCAGTAATGCTCATTTTACACGGTATTTTAGATACTGGCATAGACCCATCTATAAGCTCAATGGAAAAATCTGTTTCTCATTGAGGAGGTGATCATCTATAAATTCACTTAGAATTGGGTGATCACTAATATGTGCTTGATTTTAATTATGGAGTAGGTCAGTGACCCGAACCGCATAAATATTGCATCCTTTCCTCAAACATTTATTTAATTGCATGGCATAAATATTCCTTAAAGAGACAGGTTTACATATACCCTTTACCGTCCTAACAATATGATCCTCAACAAAAAATGTAAAGTTCTTATCAAAAAAAATTAACACTACTTTATACTGTTCTAACCAATCTATGTCGATTATCATACCATACGATCCTAGAGGTAAAACATTCAGATTGATTATAGTCTCATGATCTTGTATTTTAATTTCATAGTCAACAATAAAATCACTTACGTTTCCTTTTTTTCTAGTGGATAGCTGGACTGACCAAGGTTTTGAATGCCTCACCTTGGCGAGCTAGTAGTTCTCCATCATTTTGGGAGTGATGTAAATTAAGGTATCCACTGGATCAATTAATATAGAAAACTTTTGGTTAGAAATTGTACCTTTAATTTCTACAATTGTAGATTGATGATCTACTTGACGGTATTCAAGGGATGCATTAATTCTATGGATACTTTTGCCAATTTCTCCAATAGTGGAATCTTCTTGTAGGTTGTGAATAGCCCTATTTGATTAGTTGACGAGTGGGAATTTTCATTGTAAATGGGGTTCTCCACACTTCCATAATTTCAGCGGTTCTTTAGGGGTTCCAGCAGTCCCCTTTGGTCCAAAGTTAGTAGGTTTCTGCTGCAACTGTTCATTTTTGTTATAAGGATTCCCCTGCAGATTTCTTAGCATATTCCTGAAAGGTGGTGGCTTGAAGCCCTTTTTTTGCTGATTAAATTTTTCCTACCTTTTATCCTTCCATACTTTAGAGATGCCATTGTTTTTCTTATACTCTTCAAAACATAATATTTCCTTCCTTATCACTTTATCTAAGGTTTTTGGGTTATTGAACTCGATCTTGTCTTTGTAAAACTACATAAAACAACTTAAAAACCACTATACTTCTACCTTCTCTTCCTTAATATAGGGTAAAAATCGTAGCAGGTCTAAACATTTATTGATAAGGTCTTCCATGGTCATTTGGACAAGTTTTAATTTATAAAACTCCTTTGTCTTTCTCTCATAGTAACTTCCGGATATATATTTCTTCTTGAAGAGTTTCTTAAATTCCAACCATTCCAGATTCTTTTCTTTTAACCAATAGGAATTTTTTAGATCCTTCCACTAAATGTTAGCCTTTCCTTCCATATTGTAAACTACCATTCAAACGTTCATGTTGTTAGAGTAGTTGCAAGTTTGGAAATATTTTTTAATATCCAACAACCAAGCTTATGTTTCTTCTCCGGTCTTTGATTCTCCTTCAAAGATGGTTGGTTTTATTTTTTTGAATTCCCCTTCTAGATGGTCTATTTTTCTTTTTCCAACATTTTCTATCTGATTTTCATACTTTTGTGTATCATTGAAGGAGCTATGTTTTCTTTCATCATTTTCACTAACCTCTTGATCCTTCTTTGTCTCTGTTTATTGATCATTTTCATTGTTCCTTTCATGTAGAATTTGTAGAAACATTTCATTTATTTCTTGCTCCTTATACTGAGATTTATTCAATTGTTCATTATTTTCCTTATAACTATGCATTTCCACAATCAAATGTCTCATTGTTATTGGATTCTGATAGGAAGAACTTGGGACACAAATAGTCTTCACATAGATTGCACAAGAGAAATAAGAGAAGAATAATTGAAGAACTATACAAGAAATATTCCATTTTCTATATTCAGTAATACAATGGTGTTACAATAAATAGAATTCCAATAATGTGGATAGGATTAGAATCTACCAACTAAACCTGATTGACTAGCTAACTAGAAGTGTCTTAAATCGTTATCGAAGCTCACTAGTCTAACTCCACATGTCTAATTTAGTTAATAATTAGTTAAAACTAGTTAAACAAATTAAACTGATGAGGTAGGTGAGAAAAGGTGCCTATCCTCACGCAACCATGCAAAACTGGCGCTAATTGAACTGAAAGATATCTAACTGAATGTAACTGGAGGTTGACTTAGCATAACTACCTACCTACCACAACCAACTGATGGAGGATGCTGGTGGCACTCAGAGTGGCTCCGAAACTGTAGGGATTGGTCTCATAGGTACATCAACTCATGCATGCACATGCAGTAAGTGGTAGATAACCTATCTATGTGCTCCCCACACTCTAGTGGTTGGTACCGGTGGACCCAGTGGCACTGGCAGACACAAAGGCTATGGCAGGCCTAATGGCACCAAACTTAAGTAAATGAATTCTAAGTTTGGCATGATGATCTAATAGACTATAAATGGACAAGGATACAAAGCGAGGATTAATAATAATCCTAACAATTGTTTCTAACACTTGACTAGCTTCAGAATGTTCTTCTTCTGGTTGTGTTGTATGTTGTGCATGATCATATTCTTCAGGTTGGCCATCATTTTCGTTATGTGAAGCCATTTTATATCCCTAGAAAATTTTTATGCATACATACATGAAAAAAAAAACTTTTTTTTTATTGTTAGAATAATATTTTAGTGTGCTCAATGAAAACTAGATGTTTCCATAGGAAACAAGGTTGAACCTGTGGCTCTGATACTGTAACAAACTTAAATAATAACAACAAAACAATATATATATATATATATATATATTAAATATCAATATTAATTATCAATATTAATATATATTGATATTAATAATTAATAATTAATAAATGGTTATTAGTAAACTATTCTAAAATGACGCATTCTTTCATGGATGGTATCCAAAGCACCTTTACAACTAATATATATATGGCACTCACTTTGTAATCTTTTATCATCATTCATCTTTAATATTTATTTTATATTTTCAATATGGAATTATTTTCAATTGGTTGATTATTCAACTGAGTAATCATTGAGAATATCCAGATACAAATATCACATTGGTATCAAAGCCAGCCCTTCCTAGGGCTTCTGGTGATCTCCGACTTTTGTCCAAAATGATCAAGGTTTCCTTGAATTTAGTTCGTTGACCTCACAATGGCTTTTATCCCTCCATATTCAGAGTTTCTCTGGTAAAAATTGGCCTTTGACCATTTTAATTTCAATGAAGAAGTATTAATTCCACTCCAAATATGAAGCAAGAACGAGAGGGAAAAATGAAGAATAAAAAAAATTATCAAAAAAGAAATAAAAGGGGAAAATTAAAAAAAAACAAAAATAGCCCATGGTTTTACTTACAATCTTTAAATTATAAACAAGTTTTATAAAATATGCTTTGTGAGGACAAAGCATCATGAACCGAAAGGCTATGTAACAAACTTAAATAATAACAACAAAACAATATATATATATATATATATA
>LPNX010303700.1:223311-296115 GCA_001517045.1 Pseudotsuga menziesii
TCCAAAGTGCCTTTACAATTAATATATATATGGCACTCACTTTGTAATCTTTTATCATCATTCATCCTTAATATTTATTTTATATTTTCAATATGGAATTATTTTCCATTGGTTGATTATTCACTGGAGTAATTATTTAGAATATCCGGATACGGATATTACAGATACCAAATGTAAAATCCCCAAATTCACACACCTCAATATCCATATAGAAAAAATTGTTTTGACATACTATAAAATCCTTACATGCTATTAAAGACATCTGTCATAGTTTTTCATTAATCCTTACATGTTATTAAAGACATATGTCATAGTTTTTCATTATGTTACCGAACCCATACTTTATTGCTACCTGGTCGGTTGTGCAATGTAGATGTTTACTAAGGAAACAATAACTTCAACTGATTTTCAACCTACAGGTGATGTTTTGTAATAATTATTATGTTCTTCCAAGCTTGTACTCAGCTCTGAAAATTAGGATCCAAAACATCTATATGCTTAGTCTAGAACTTCTAACTTTATTATGCTTGTGAAAATATAGCCATATATTAGTTTGAAATGAGGCGGAAACTACATTGGTGCTTTTTAAGGCTCAACATTTCGATCTCTCTGAGATCATCATCAGGAGTGCCCACTTGAACAAAAAATATAATCAAGAGGCCAAAGATCCACTTAAATATGGTTAGGTTATTGGTTTCATGTGAGTGTGAGGTTGTTATCAAGCTGGTCGGTTAGGTTGAGATACAATTTATTTCAAAGTATTCAATTTTTAATTAAGGTTTAGTAATTGAAAATTCAAAGTATTGCTTTAATTTTTAATTTTAATTTTTACGTTTATTTTAAGGTTTAAAATATTTAAATTATTTGATTAAGATTTAAACTATTAAATTATTTAATTATTCAATATTTTAAAATAGTTAAGATTTAAGATTTAAAATTATTAAATTGATTAATTATTCAAGATTTAAAATTTTAAAAATTATTTAATTATCTAAGATTTAAGATTTAATATTTATTTAACATTTAAATCCAAATTGAATTTAAGATTTAAAATATTTAAATTATTGAATTCTTTAAAAATTAAAAGTATTATTTTTATTTTAAGGAGCTATGTAATAATGGCTTCCTTAAAAGTATTCTAAACAAGTATTAAAATAAACCCCCCACACTTAGACTAAAGGGCTTCTTAAAGTAAGATGTATTAAAAGTATTTTTTATAAGGAGCTATGTAAGCTAGAGTATTTTTTTTTAAGTTGAAGTATTCTTTTTGAGGAACGTAAGAATGAAATCAACGATAATAGAGGAGAGGACTTTATGATTAAGGGTGGACTAGGGCAATGAACAAAGTGGGAGCGAAGAAAGTGGGGGGAGAGAACCTCTTTGGGTCTTAGGGGTTTTACAAGGAGTGTTTTTTTAGTGATTGTAGAAGGGGAAGCCATGTGTCACTAAGTTTTGTGCCATCATTTCTATTTAAGCAATCATTAGTCATGTTGATTTCTATCTTCTCTCTTATTTTTCGTTTAGTTAGGTTGTCTTCCCTTGCAATGACCTTAGCATTCTCCATACAAATCTGGTGTTGGGTAAGGTGAGCGTGTTCGGCTAGGGCATACTTCTTGTGCCTATCATGCCTAAGGTCTACTTCATGTTCTTCAAAACTAGTTGCTATGGATCTTCCCGTTTCACCAATGTAGGGTTTACTACAAGAACATGGGATTGAGTAAATACCTTTAAAGTGTTTGGGTTCTATGGGGTCTTTAAGAGAGTCTACCATAATCCTAATAGAATTGGGAGGGGTAAATAAAACCCTAAACCCTGTCTTTCTTAGGGTTTTGTACAATCTATCCGTAGTTACTTTTATATATGGGAGGAAGATTCTTTTTTCCTCTTCCTTGTTCTGGTCGTTTTCTTTTCTATTAATTTCACTTTTATTTTTATTTTTATTCCTTTTGATTTTAGATATTATTTTATTTATTTGTTTACTGTCATATCCATTCATTCTAAAAACTTGGTGTAGGTGCTCCAATTCTTGATCAATGTGGTGAATGTATGAAATTCTATATGCTCTTGTAGCCAAGGTGGTGATGATACCAAAATTTTGAGGGGGGAAGTGATGTGAGTTGGCATGAAGGTATCTTTCTGTGTGTGTCTTTTTCCGGAATACTTGGTGTGCTATAAAGCCATCTTCTTTCTTTGATATTAACACATCTAGAAAGGGAAAGATTTTGTTTGTTCCCATTTCCATGATGAACCTGATACTATTATTTTTTTTGTTTAGATGTTCTAGAAATTTTACCAAGTTATCTTCCCCATGGGGCCAAACCACATCCGTGTCATCAACATAACGTTTCCATCTTTTTGGTTTTAAGGGGAAGGATTCTATGGCTTGTATTTAGAATTTCTCCATGTAAAAATTAGCCACAATGGGTGAGAGGGGTGATCCCATTGCAACTCCTTCCACTTGCTCATAGAATTATTTTTGGAAGGTGAGATAATTGGATCGCAAGCACACCTCAACAATTTTTTCTGTCTCATTGTTGGTAAGTTCTTTTATGGTATCGATGGATTCATCTATGGGTATTTTTGTATACAACGATACAACATTGAAGCTCACAAGTTTGTATTCCTTGTTGATTTTTTCCTTGGAAATATCTTCCACCCAATTTGTTGAATATTTAAGAAAGGAGTTATTTTTCCCTATTAAAGGTTTGACTAAGTTTGCTAGATATTTAGCTAATTTGTACGTTGGTGATCCAATGGTGTTAACGATTGGCCTTAGTGGGGATCCTTGTTTATGTATCTTCGGAATCCCATAGATCCGAGGGACTAGGATGTCTTTGGGATAAAGTTTATTTTTTATCTCTTCATCGAGGTTAGACTTCTTTATAGCATTGGTGACAGTTCTACAAATGGTTTTTCCTAGGTCCTTCTTTAGTTTTTTGTAGCTCCCACAAGCTAAGTGATATTCCATTTTTCTTACATAATCTTCTGAATCTAATATGACTATTGTATTCCCCTTATCCACATTAACTATCTTAATTTCTTTATTCCCCCAAAGGTTCTGAAGAGTGTTCCTCTCAATTGTTGATGTATTTGTAACTTCGGAATGTATTCACTTGTATATCTTATGTATTGTACCCCGATGTTTATTCCAAGAAGTATCTATAATGTAATTAAGTCATGTCATGCCCCGATGTTCCGATTGGGAGATTCAATAATGTAACAAGTCATGTAAAGTCATTGTGGGTAACCCTCCTATTGGTCAAGTGTTAAAGTTCCCACAGTTGTGGGGCCCTAGTGTTATTAGACTATCCTAGAGAATTCAACCCTAGGTAAGTCATTGTAAGTCAGGGAAATAGTCCCCACTATTGTGTTAAGGATAACCCTCCTTGTTGGTTGGAGGAGGCAAAGTCCCCACAAGTTGTGGGGTACTAGGGTTATTAGACACTTCTAGAGATTTCGGCTCTAGTAAGTAATTGTTAAGTGAGGCCGACATGTTGGAGTGGGATTTAAGTGAATGGAAGAATATAAATAGAGAGTGAGCCTCTCTATTTATCAAACACTCACTCACTCATTGGGGCGCATGAGTGAGAGAGGAGAATCTCTCTTAGTGTGAGAGAGAAAGACAGAAGTTGTGGAGATCATCTCTATGTTTTCGGGTTTTACTGCTGCCATTGGTGCTCATTCTATCTCTGAGGAATTTGTGGGGTTTTCTCCTTTATGTTTTCCCCGAGGAAAATTATTTGTGTTTCTTGTCTCTTGTGTTTTATTGCTGTGCATGTTATTCTCTCAGTTAAAGATCCTAAGATCATAATGCTAGCTTGAATGATAAAAATCTAACATGGTATCAGAGCTAACCTAAGAAGAAGACATTGTGTAGCTGTAGAATCTAGTGATTCTTAATTTTTTGGTCTCTCTCCACAATCCATCAACAAAAGTATGCTAGGCTGACTCTCCATTGAAGGGCGCATATTTCTATCGAAGTGGAATTCAATTCCAAGCATTTTAAGTTTTTGGCGTGAGAAATTAGGGATTTCTATAGAAGAGGAATTTTTGACTGAGCCCGGCATAGGATTTCTCTCCTCATCAAAATCTAATTTTAGAGACCTAGGTCAAGATTTTTGGTTGGGTGAAACTCTAGGAAAGTCAAACCCTAGTTTGACCTCGAGCTGGAAAAACCCTAAATACTAAAACTAATAAGTTTTGGTACATTCACTATATCTCAAGATTTTCGAGGGATCGGGAGCTGAAAATTGTAGAGGCCAAATATAAAATCTTGATTTACACTGTATCCAAAATAAAGCCTCATATTAACTATATTATGGGAGATATGATTCCTCCATGTTAGGGTTCCAACCTCTTCCAAAATTCATCCCTAAACAAGACACCTGAGGATAATTTCTATATCTTGGGCTACCAAGGTCCAAATGAAAGTTATGAATATGTTCCAGAAAGGGCATAGATTTTAATTTCTGTGGTCCAATTTTCAGACTCAGAAGATGAAACAGTGACACGTGGTAGTTTGTACAACTTCGTTGTTCTAAATAGTCCTGTAACAGGTCACCTTGGGAAAATGATCATAAGTCCCAATTGGTGAAACCAATTCTGATGAAACCTATGGTTTTGGAACAGGGACATGTGAGGATACCTCAGTGAAAATTTTTAGACATAGAAGAGTAGTAATTTTGGAGATACCGCAGAAACAGTAACAGGAATTTCTGCATAAGAATTTGGAAAGCTAGGGCTTCCTATTCCAGGAGCTTCCCATCACTGTTTTCAGAAAAGGAGTACATTGGAAAGCTCACCTTGAACAGATATATATTTCTATCCAATAAAATATGAAACATTCCAAGTTTTGAAAATTAGGGTTTCTCTGACAAACCCTAGATCAGCCAGCTCCGGAACTAGGACGGACACCTCAATTTGGTAAGATCTAATCTTTTTCTATTTTCATTTGAGGTTCTCATTTCAAACTAATATATCACATCAGCTTGATGATAATATTGGTGAAGTTGACAAATTCCAAGCATGGAAGTATATGATCTCTCTGAAGAAAATGAAGTGGACACCTACATGAGTAGAGAGGTTCCAGTTCCAAAGGGAGATGAGGCTCAAAGCCTTACACAAGAAGAACTTGGTCAAGGACAAGAAGATCATTGCTAATTCAATCACAAATAAAATTGTACCACAAGTGTCTTCCCTAAATACATCGAAAGAGATGTTTTATTCCTTGATCAAGATATTTGAAGGGAAGAACATAAATCAGAAGATGGCTTTGAGAAAACAGTTGAAGAATGTGAAGATCTAGAATGCAGAACAACTTGAAGTGGTAGAAAAAGAAATGGAGAATGCAGAAGTAGTGATATCCATCTTGAATGGCCTCCCAGGATCATGGGATTCATTCATGCGAGTAATGTGTGCCAAAAGGAAGTGATTACTTTTAGAAAACTATGGGAAGAGCACACACAAGAAGAAGAAGCTTGACTCATGATAAGATAAGAGATGAGAGCATCTGAAGATCAAGCTCTCACCATCCAAAGAAGATCCCTCAACCAATGAGGAATATGAAGAACTCAACTCTTGAAGAACCTCTTATCCATCATAGCATTTGGATAAGAAACGATGCTATTATGAATGAAGAAGATGATGAAGCTGAAGGCTCAAGAAGGAATCTACCCACGAAATAAATAAAGATAAGTATTCAATTGTCATTTCATGTTTTTGTTATGCAATTTGTTTAGATTCAGTTGATGTATTATGCATGATAGAATGTTTGCATTAATGATAGTATGCTACTAATATGCATGTGATGGGTAAGTAGCTCATGGTGCTATACAACTCTCCATTGCTACTTATCTAGAATTAAACCTCTTAGCTGACATATTGGATTAGTGCACAATCTCAATGTTGTCTTGGTAGAGATGGAAGACATCTAGAAAGTTTACGTGAGATATGGATGGATGTTGTATTGGATAAAGTAGTTGCATGATCATATATTTATGCATAATAATATTTCATTATGAACATGCCTTATGAATGTTTCTAACCATACATATGCATTTGACTTGTAGGAAAGATTGCATAAAATCACCTACAAGAAAAGAAGGATGAGGCTTGTTCCGAAGAACAAGTGAGGACAGTTCAAGATCAAGAATAATATGACGAATGCAGCGACATCATTGATGTAGAACCTTCCAGCTATTAAGAAGTAACCAAGAGGAAAGGGAAGACTAGTTCAAGAAGAATGATGTCTAGGATGCAGTATCGATACATGAAGAGAACTTCGTAGTTCCATCATGCAGTAGATGGAAACATCATGGGATACAAGGCAATATTCATAGCACAAGGCATATACTACGAAGAAACATTTGCAGCCACTAGAAATACACATGACAGGAAGAATCATGTGTGCAAATGAAAGAAGGCCTTACATGAGCTCAGAAGACACCCATGGGAGAACACATACATGAGTATCTTGATGAAGATCTGAACCTTTGCTACAAGGTTGATAGAGGATGAAAATCTCATAGATGGGTGTGAGGAGAACTTTTGAAAAAGTTCAAAATAGAGGATATTGGTACATAGAATATTAGTAGCAGAGGAAGTTACTTGTCACTCCACTATAGAATGTTTCAGTGCATAGAGTATGAAAGACAGAGAGAGAATGATGCCCCGCTTCAGAGGGAGTGACTGTAGAAGATCCTGAGGTTCGACATGGTACAACAGGATGGAAAGATTACTGATGGATCTATCTTTTACTGGGAGTAAATTGGATTCCAACCTTTACTTCAAGGTTGAAGGAGGAAGACCAATGATGCTCCTGTGATGTGTCAATGCACTATTTTCTAGGCATGGAGGTGTGGCAGAATACAGATGGAATATTCCTCAGACAAGGGAAGTATATAGTAGAGATCTTGAAGAGGTTCAGGACCACACCTATGGCATCGAACCTAAAGCTATTGAGTGTTTCTTCATCAGAGTCGGTTGATGCCACAATGTATTGTTAGATGATTTAACTGACAAATACAAGACTAGATATTTTCTTTGCCGTGAACACATTGAGACATGTTCACCTGATGGTTGCAAAGCATGCAGTGAGGTACCTGAATGGTACAGTTAATTATGGGCTCAAGTATGAGGAAAATGAAAAGATTATGTGGATTTGTCATGGGCAGGAAGTGCCATTGATAGGAAGAGCACTTCGAGGTGCTACTTCAATATGGGGTCAAGTGTGATCTCTTGGTTTGGCAAGATGAATTCCTGCATGGAACTGAGTACAGCTGAGGCAAAAGATGTTTCCACTTGCTATTTGGGAGGTAGTATGTTTCTCTTGAAAACTACTATTTGATTTGGTTGATCTGACTTGCATTTTTTGTATGATGCAGAGAGGATCAGTGATCCAGATCGAGATCTCTTGAAAGAGGGATTTCTAGATTATATGATGAGACAGGTTGTCTGATCATAAATCCTAGCAAAGCTCGTAGGTTTCTCAGACGTAAACGGTCATGTAGGTTTCCCTTGGATGTAATCAGTCCTGGAAAAGCTTGTAGGTTATCCTTGGACGTAATCATCCCTGTTGTGATTCTATGCTAGAAATGGCCAAAGTCAAGTTTGAGTACTTCAGGGAGAAGCTTGGTGTTCTCGAGATCGAGGTTCCCTCCAAGGGGAAATGATGAGACCCAGATCCATTATGACATGGTGAGAGTATTAGGTTCCTTCCATGATCAAATATAAGGGCCGAGCCATTCTACCATGGTGAGAGGATTTGGTTCCTTCCATTTCAAATGTGAGTGATAATACATTCTGATGTGACTATAGGATTGGTTCCTACATGATCAGATGTAAGGGCCGAATGCCATTCTTGGAATGGAGGCACCTTGTCAGTTACTAGGAATACTTAGTCTGGGACTGAGGGTCATTCTGATATGACTGTAGGATGTAATCTTACATGATCAAATGTGAGCGCATGTCCATTCTGATGTGATTGAGGGATTTGTTCCCACTTGATCAGATATAAGGGATAATTCCATTCTCTTGGCGAATGGTGCCACCTGGTCAGTTACCAAGAATCCTCAGTCTGGGACTGAAAGCCTTTTTGATACGATGTGTTTACACATGGTCAAATGTAAGTGCAGAGCCTGTATGACAAGATGAGGTCAGATGTAAGTGCTGAGCCATTCTGGCACGATGTGTTTACACATATTTAGATGTGAGTGCTATGCCTTTCTGACAAGATGGGGTCAGATGTAAGTGCAGATCCTTTCTGAAAAGATGAGGTTGGATGTAAGCGCTGAGCCATTCTGGCATGATGTGCTTACACATGGTCAGATGTGAGTGCTAGGCATTTCTGATAAGATGAGGTCAGATGTGAGTGTTAGGCATTCCTTTTTGACAAGTTGAGGTCAGATGTAAGAGCTGGGAGGGCCATTCTGACTTAGGGTCAGCTATAAGTGCTGATGAATACCTACATGAAGGGTAGGCCTACAACTAGCATGAAAAAGGGTTGGCTCTGTAGAACTTCCTATGACGAGAAGAATGAAGAGATAGCACTGTTTGATTGAGATAGCAGAAGCAGTAATGATGATGATGATTCAGTGATGATCCAACAATGACGATCTAGATCAAGTAATGATTCAGACTTGATGATGATCCAGCAGTGACAATCCAGATCAAGTGATGATCCAGACTTGATGATGATCCATTCGTGACGATCCAGACTTGATGATGATCCAGCAATGATGATTTAGATCAAGTTATTATCCATAGTTGATGATGGTCCAGTAGTGACAATCCAGATAAAGTGATGATCCAGTGATGATCTAGACTTGATGAAGATAACTTCACAATGAAGATAAATTCTCAATGAAGATGACTTGACAATGAAGATCACTTGAAGATGAAGATGACTTGAGGATGAACATGACTTGATGATGATCCAGATGATACAGAGAAGAAGACTTCTGCTGATAAATTGTGTCAAGAGAATACCTTCCTAGTTAAGAGGGAGTGTTGATGTATTTGTAACTTCGGAATGTATTCACTTGTATATCTTATGTATTATACCCCAATGTTTATTTCAGGAAGTATCTATAATGTAATTAAGTCATGTCATGCCCCGATGTTCCAATCGAGTGATTAAATAATGTAACAAGTCATGTAAAGTGATTGTGGGTAACCCTCCTATTGGTCAAGGGTTAAAGTCCCCACATTTTTGGGGTCTTAGGGTTATTAGAATATCCTAGAGAAGTTGAATCTAGGTGAGTCACTATAAGTCAGGGCAATAGTCCCCACATCTATGTTAAGGATAATACTCCTTGTTGGTCGGAGGAGGCAAAGTATCCACAAGTTGTGGGGCACTAGGGTTATTAGACACTCCTAGAGATGTTGGCTCTATTAAGTAATTGTTAAGTGAGGCTGACATGTTGGAGTGGGATTTAAGTGAACGTAAGAATATAAATAGAGAGTGAGCTTCTCTATTTATCAGACACACGCTCACTCATTGGGGTGCATGAGTGAGAGAGGAGAAGCTCTCTCAGTGAGAGAGAGAGAGAGACAAAAGCTGTGGAGATCATCTTTATGTTTTCGGGTTTTACTGCTACCGTTGGTGCTCATTATATCTCTAAGGAAGTTGCGGGGTTTTCTCCTTTATGGTTTCCCCGAGGAAAATTCTTTTTGTCTCTTGTCTCTTGTGTTTTATTGTTGTGCATGTTATTCTCTCAGTTAAATATACTAAGATCATAATGCTAGATTGAATGATAAAAATCTAACATCAATTATGTTTCCATAGTGACCAAGAATGATCTTTCCGTAGTGACCATTATGCAATATAGCCTTTCGCAAATATATATCCGCAAAAAGGATTCAGCAATGATGCTTCTGCAATGATCTTTCTGAAATGTATCTTTCTGCAACTATCATTTCGTAATTTAGCCTTCTGCAAATATCCTTTCGCAACTAGTCGTCTACAACTCTCTTTCCACAAATGCAGATTGCGAATTGCGGGTTTCCCTTTTTTTAAATTAATCTTGTGCAATTACCCTTTTGCAATTATCCTTGCGCAATCATTGATTGAGGATTGTGGGTTGTTTTTAAACTTTCTTCCAAATGAACCTTCCGTAATTATTGTTCTGCATTTATCCTTCCATAACTTGCATATTGTGGATTGTGGGTTTCCTTTAAAATTTTCCCAAATGAAAATTCTACAATTTTCCTTCCATAATTGTCCTTCCACAATTTGCAGATTGCGGGCTTCCTCTAAACTTTTCCCAAATGAACCTTCCGCAATTTTCCTTCCACAATTATCCTTTCGAAATTTACGGATTGCGGGTTGTGGGTTGACTTTAAATTTTCCCTCGAATAGGTTTCCGCAATTGCATATTGTAGATTGTGGATTAACCTTAAATTTTCCCCAAAATAGGTTTCCGCAATTAACCTTCCGCAATTGCGGATTTCCTTCAAAATTTTCTCGAATTTGTCATCTGCAAACTGTTCCCACTCTTACATTTTTGCTCGTTAAGAGCTTGTAAATGGTTTATATATTTGATAAGGTATTATAAATGTGATTCTTGCTACGACCGTAGGGTATTTTTAGATATCTAAGAGGAAATATCTAGTCCTCCGTTCTGTTAGATTTTTATCATTCAAGCTAGCATTATGATCTTAAAATCTTTAACTGAGAGAATAACATGCACATCAATAAACACAAGAGATAAGAGACACAAATAATTTTACTCGGGGAAACCATAAAGGAGAAAACCATGCAACTTCCTCAAAGATAGAATCAGCACCAAAAGTAAAACCAAAAAACATAAAGATGATCTCCTGACAACAATAGTCTCTCTCTCTCTGATCCCAGCTTCTTCTCTCTCACTCATGTGCCCCAGTGAGTGAGTGTGTGTGTGATAAATAGAGAGGCTCACTCTCTATTTATATTCTTTCGTTCACTTAATGTCCACTCCAACATGTCGGTCTCACTTAACAATTGCTTACTAGATCTGACATCTCTAGGAGAGTCTAATTACCCTAGTGCCCCAGAACTTGTGGAGAATTTACCCCAACTTACAATAAATCACCTAGGGCTGAATTATTTAGGATAGTATAATAACCCTAGGGCCCCACAACTATGGGGACTTTAACTCTTGTACAATAGTAGGGTTACCCACAATGACGTGACATGACTTGTTTACATTATTGAATCTCCCGATAGGAACATCGGGGCATGGCATGACTCAAATACATTACAGACACTTCCCACAATAAACATCAGGGTACAAGACATAAGATATACAAGTGAATACATTCCAAAGTTACAAATACATAAACACTCCCTCTTAACTAGGAAGGTATTCTCTCGACACAATTTATCAACACAAGTCTTCTTCCTTGTATCATATGGATCATCATTAAGTTCTTGTAATATTCATCTTTAAGTCATTTTCATCTTCAAGTCATCTTCATCTAGATCTGTATCATCACTCGATCTGGATCATCATCACTCGATCTAGATCATCATTACTGGATCATCATCACTGGATCTAGATCATCACTTGATCTAGATCATTACTGTTGGATCATCATCACTGGATCTGGATCATCATCACTGGATCTGGATCATCACTACTGGATCATCATCACAGGATCTGGATCATCACTCGATCTAGATAATCATCACAGGTGCTATCTCATGATTCTTCTTGTCACAGGAATTTCTACAGAGTCAGCCATTTTTCATGCTGGTTGTAGGCCTAGCCTCCATGTAGGTCTTGTTCAGCGCTTATATCTGACCCTAAGTCAGAATGGCTAGCACTCACATATGACCATGAGAGGAACACATCCAACACCATTTCAGAAAGGCACAGCACTTACATTCACCAGCATGATAGGACACAACTACTATCATATGTGAAAAGGCATGGCACTCACATCCATCAGCATGGTAGGAAACACCTCCTACCATCTGTGCAAAGGCACAACACTTATAATCACCAAAATGGTAGGACACACCTACTACCATCTGTGAAAAGGCATGACACTCGCATCCACCACCATGATAGGAGACAACTACTATCATCTGTGGAAAGGCATGGAACTTACAATCATCAACATGATAGGACACAACTACTATCATCTGTGAAAAGGAACGACACTCACATCCACCAGCATTGTAGGACAAACCTACTACCATCTGTGGAAAGGGACAACACTTACAATCACCAGCATGGTAGGACACAACTACTATCATTTGTGAAAAGGCACGGCACTCACATCCACTAGCATGGTAGGACACACCTACTACCATCTGTGGAAAGGCACAACACTTACAATCACCAGCATGGAAGGACACACCTACTACCATCTGTGAAAAGGATCAGCATCACATCCACCAGCATGATAGAACACAACTACTATCATCTGTGGAAAGGAACTGCACTTACATATGATCATGTGGGAACCAATCCTACTGTCACATCAGAATGGCCCTCAACCCCAGGCTGAGGATTCCTGGAAACTGACCAAGTACCTCCATTCTCCTAGAGAATGGCATTCAACACTTATATCTGATCATGTAGGAACCAATCCTATAGTCACATCAGAATGGCTCAGCACTCATATCTGACATGGAAGGAACCAATCCTCTCACGATGACAGAATGGCTCAGCCCTTACATCTAACCATGGAAGGAACCAATCCTCTCACCATGTCAGAATGGCTCATGGACTCATGACTTCCCCTTGGGGGAAACCTCGATCTGGAGAACACCAAGCTTCTCCCTAAAGTACTCAAACTTCACTCTGGCCAATGGCTTCATCAGCACATCAGCTATATGTTCATCCATCGCAACATACTAGGGCTTCACTGCTCCTCTCTACACCATATCCCTGATATAGTGATACTTGATCTCGATATGCTTTGACTTGTCATGGAACACCGAGTTCTTCGACAACTTTACACAACTATGGTTGTCGCAATATATACAAGTAGCATCCAGCTGGAGATGAAATAAATCAGATAGTAGCTTCCTCAACCATACTTCCTCGTAACTAGATGAACAAGCCGCAACATACTCTACTTCATCTGTACTCAGTGCCACGCAAGACTGTTTCCTACTAAACCAAGATATCACACCTGATCCCATACTGAAGTAGCACCTTGAAGTGCTATTCCTATCGATGGCACTATCTGCCCAATCTGAATCAACATAACCCTCCAGGTTAATCTTCTGATCTACCTCATACTTGAGCCCATAATCAACTGTACCCCTTAGGTACCTTAGAATATGCTTTGCAGCAATCAAGTGAACATGTCTCGTATCTATCAGGAACTAGCTCAAGGTGTTCACAGCAAAGCAAATATCAAGTCTCATGTTCATCAGGTACATCAAGGACCCAATCATCTGATGATACATCGTAGCATCAACCGCTTCTGATGAAGCATCACTCAATAGCTTCAGGTTTGATGCCATAGGTGTGGTCATGTAGTCCATCATCTTGGACCTCTTCAGGATCTCTACTGCATACTTCCCTTGTCCACACATCCATGCCTATAACACAGTGCATCATCCCCAATTCCTTCATCTCGAACTCGGCAGCAAGTCTCCTTCTTGCAACTTTAATGAGTTCCTCTTTTCTTTCAGGAATAAGGCATCGACATATAACAGGAGAATTACTGGTCTTCTTCCTTCAACCTTGAATAAAAGGTTGGAATCCTCTTTACTCTCATTAAATCCTATAGTCATCAGTAAGCTATCCATCCTATTGTACCATGTTGAACCTCGGGATCTTCTGCAGTCACTCCCTCCGAAGCGGAGCATCAAACTCCCTCTATCTTTCGTACTCTATGCACTGAAACATTCTGTACCAGAGTGACAAGTAGCTTCCTCTGCTACTAATATTCTATGTATCCATCTAGGATCACTGGATACCAAGATCCTCTATCTTGAACTTTTTCAAAAGTTCTTCTGCACCCATCTGTGAGCTTTCCATCCTATATAGGCTTTCATATTCAACTTGTAACAAAGGTTAAGATCTTCATCAATATCCTCATGTATGTGTTATCCCATTGGTGTCTTCTAAGGTCGTACAAGGCCTTCTTTCATTTGTACACATGATTCCTCCTGTCATGTGTCTCAACTCCCACTGGCTGCAAATGTCTCTTTGTATTATATGCCTTCTTTTCATGAGAAACCTTGTGCTACGAATCTTTCCTTGTATCCCATGATGTTTCCATCTACTGCATAATGGAACTACGAACTTCCCTTCATGTATTGATACTGCATCCTAGACATCATTCTTCTTGAACTGGTCTTCCCTTTCTTCTTGGTTACTTCTTCATAGCTATAAGGTTCTACATCAATGATGTCGTTGCATTTGTCATATTATTCTTCTTCTTGAACCGTCGTCACTTGTTCTTCGAAACAAGTCTCATCCTTCTTCGCTTGTAGGAGATTATGTATGCAATTTTTTCCTACAAGTAAAATGCATTTGTATGGTTAGAAACATTTCATAAGGCATATTCATAATGGAAAATTCTTATGCATAGATATATGATCATGCAACTATTTTAGCCAATACAACATTCATCCATATCTCATGGAAACTTTTTTAGATGCCTTCCATCTCTACCAGGGAAACATTGAGATTGTGCACTAATCCAATATGTCAGCAAAGAGGTTTCATTCTAGATAAGTAGCAATGGACAATTGTATAACACCATGAGATACTTACCCATCACATGCATATTAGTAGTATACTATCATTAATGAAAACATTCTATTATTCATAATACATCAACTGAATATAAACAAATGCATAACAAAACAATATTATGAAATGACAAGTGAATACTTATCTTTATTTGTTTCATGGGTAGACTCCTTCTTGAGCCTTCAACTTCATTATCTTCTTCATTCATCATTTCTTATCCAAATGCTAAGATGGATAAGAGGTTCTTCAAGAATTGAGTTCTTCATATTCCTCGTCGCTTGACGTATCTTCTTTGGATCATTAGAGCTTGATCTTCAGTTTCTCCCATCTTCTCTTTTCTTATTATGAGTCGAGCTTCTTTTTCTTATGTGCACTCTTCCTAGAGTCTACTAAAAGCAATCACTTGCTTTCGGCACACATTCCTTGAATGAATGAATCCCATGATCCTGGGATGCCATTTAAGGTGATTATCACCACTTCTGCATTCTCTACTTCTTCTTCTACCGCTTCAAGTTGTTCTTTGATTTGAGAGACCCTCGTAAAGTATGATTGTATGGTCTCTGCATTTTGGATCTTCACTTTCTTCAACTGTTTTCTCAAATTCATATTTCGATTTATGTTATTCCCTTCAAATAGCTTGGTCAAGGATTCAAACATCTCTTTCAGTTTCTTCAGGGAAGACACTTGTGGTATAAGGTGATCCATGATTGAATCAACAATTATCTTCCTGTGTAAGGATTTGAGCCTCATCTTCCTCTGGAACTAGAACCTCTCTACTCATGTAGGTGTCCAATTCATTTTATTCAAAGAGATCATATACTTTCATGCTTGGAAGTTGTTAACTTCACCAATATTATCATCAAGCTGATGTGATAGATCATTTTGAAATGATAACCTCAAATTAAAATAGCAAAAGATTAGATCTTATAGATTTGAGGTGCCCGTCCTGGTTCCGGAGCTGGCTGATCTAGGGTTTGTCAAAGAAACCCTAATTTTAAACACTTGGAATCTTTCGGATCTGATTGGATAGAAAGACAAACCTCTTTAAGGTGAGCTGTCCAGTGTACTCATTTTCTGAAAACAGTGGAGGGAAGCTCCGGGAACAGGAAGCCCTAGTTTACCAATTTCTTCTGCAGAAATGTTTGATACTGTTTCTGCGGTATATCCAAAATTACTACTCCTCTATGTATAAAAATTCACACTAAGGTAGCCTCGCCTCTCCCTATTCCAACACCATAGGTTTCATCATATTTGGTTTCACCAATTGGGTCTTATGATCATTTTCCCAAGGTGATATGTTTGAGGACTGTTCAACATAGCGAAGTTGTACGGACTACCACTTGTCACTGTTTCATCTTCGGGGTTGGAAACTTCTACCATAGAAATTAAAGTCCATGCCCTTTCTGGAAAATCTTTAGAAATTTCATTTGGACCTTTGTATCCTGAGATATAGCAATTGTCCGCAAATGTCCTGTTTAGGGATGAATCCTGGAAGTGTCTGGAACCCTAACTGGGAGGGATCATATCTCCTAGAATATAGTGAATATTAGGCTGAATTTTGGACATAGTGTAAATTAGGATATTATCTTCAGCCTGTGAAAGTTTTAACTTCTGAGCCTTCTCCAATCCCGAGATATAGCAAATGTACCAAAAGTTATCAGTTTTAGTATTTAGGGATTTTCCAGCCCGGGGTCAAATTAGGGTTTGAATTTCCCGGAGTTTCACCCAACCACAAATATAGACCTAGGTCTCTAAACTTTGATTTTGATGAGGAGAGAAATCCTATGCTGGGCTCACTCAAAAATTCCTCTTCTGTAAGAAGCCCTAATTTCCCGCACCAAAAACTGAAAATGTCTAGAATCGAATTTTGCTTCGATAGAAAGATGTGCCCTTCAATGGAGAGTCAGTCTAGCATACTTTTGCTGATGGATTATGGAGAGAGACCCAAAACATAAGAAGCCCTAGATTCTGCAGCTGCATAATGTCTTGTTCTCAGGTTAGCTCTGATACCTTGTTATATTTTTTTCCTTCAAGCTAGCATTATGATCTTAGAATCTTTAACTGAGAGAATAACATGCACAACAATAAATACAAGAGACAAGAGACACAAAGAATTTTCCTCAGGGAAACCATAAAGGAGAAAACCCCGCAACTTCCTCAGAGATAGAATCAACACCAAAAGTAAAACCGGAAAACATAAAGATGATCTCTTGACAACATTATTCTCTCTCTCTGATCCCAGCTTCTTCTCTCTCACTCATGCGCCCCAGTGAGTGTGTGTGTGTGTGATAAATAGAGAGGCTCACTCTCTATTTATATTATTCCGTTCACTTAATGTCCACTCCAACATGTCGGCCTCACTTAACAATTACTTACTAGAGCCGACATCTCTAGGAGAGTCTAATAACCCTAGTGCCCCGCAACTTGTGGGGGTTTTTCCTCGACTTACAATAGCTCACCTAGGGCCAATTTCTCTAGGATAGTGTAATAACCCAAGTGCCCCACAATTGTGGGGACTTTAACCCTTGTACAATAGGAGGGTTACCCACAAGGACTTGACATGACTTGTTTACAATATTGAATCTCCCGATAGGAACATCGGGGCATGACATGACTCAAATACATTACAGACACTTCCCACAATAAACATCGGGGTACAATACATAAGATATACAAGTGAATACATTCCGAAGTTACAAATAGATCAACATGTTCATCATTCATGGTTACAATATTTAGTATAGAATTTGTTTTTATGGATTTGCTATATAACTAGGAAAATGTGTTTTAATTCTTCAAGGTCTTCCTTAATGAACTGAAAATGCGAAACAAGGTTGAAATATTTTAACCCTGCAATCTCGAAGTAGATAAATATACAATACACAATTACCCTTACACAGGTTTACGTTAACAACTGAATTGTTTAAGTAAGATCTTGATTAAATCCATTTGTCTCAAATATGGAACTATAATAACCCAACAAATATATATAAATGAATTTTGAGTGATCTATGCCAGGATTGAACCTACTAGTTATAAAATATAACGATGATCTCAATTTTCATTAACAAAGCACAGGTAGTCATCTCAAATAAAGTTGCGAGAGAGGAAAAATTACCTCCAATCCATTAAATCTATTGTAGGTGCTTCTAGATCTACATAAACCAGTTCCCGCATTCAGATCTATTGTATAGAAAGGGATTTTCTTTTGAGCAATTATGAGGGGAGGATATGAGAATTAGATTATCAAATCATTTCATATACCCAAAATTGTAATCATAAATCAAAGCAATTCTTGGAATAAAACATAACATTATCTATTATTCATACAAAGCATTTACGGTTTTCGCCTAGACAAACCTAGGATCCTACAAAGATAAATTACCTAACATTGGCATACAAATATATATAAAGAAATAACAGTATGCGTAAATTTAAAACTTTAATATAACCTAGAAATACAGTGATCCTGAATGTAATACGAACAACCATGTTCTACTCAACCATAGATTAGGAATAACTTTCTCTCTTCCCTTGATCACCCCCAATCTAAATTATGCATGCAAAGAGTGGTGACACTCAACCTCAGATTGAGATCTTCATCAATCACTCAGAATAACTTCTCTAACAACAGAGTGCTCACACAACAAGGATCAAATAACTTCCCTAACATAGAGTGCTCACACAATAAGGATTCCCTTCCACCATACTAAGTAGTGTCTTGCCTCCCTCATATGCTTCCTTCTTACAGTTTATTTTTCCTAAGTATTTTATGGAAGCAGTCGATTCCTCATGGAATTTATGCATCTAACAAAATTCATTATTTTCACATGTCTAGTGCCATAGTTGCACTTCTGACACTTGTTTCAACATCCCCGAGGTTAACTCTTCCTTGTCCCCCACTCTTGCATGCATAAATTTCTCATTGAATGTAGTTTTCGTCCTTCATTCATAAATTTATTTAATCATATTGCTTTATCCTCCAAGGACCTATTGGCAGATTTCAGATCCAACCAAATTTATTTAATTAAACCAATAACTCAAAATAAAATCATAATTACTAAATAACGTTTATTTATTGAAGAATGTTGCAGTTAGATGCTGGCGATTTAATACGATCTCAGCGATATACATATTTGAATTTCATTCTGATCACTCTAACAAATTATGCTTATGTCCTCGTGATATCATAGAATGGACTTGTTAGAAGAAGCAATGATTTTTGCAATAGTATGTTATCACTTGAAGATTTGATGCGCTTTCTCATCCACCACAAGATGGTAATTAAGGAAATCAATATTCAGCATGCTACACAGCATTTAATGCGACTGCAGCAGGCTTGATGATCATTGGATCTCGAGTAGCTTAAGATACAACAGTCATCAAGCCTGTTGCATCAGCATTAAATGCTCTGCAGCATGCTAAATATTGTTTACCGATAATTAACCCTACATTTACCGATAATTGAAGAATATAATATTAGCAACAAATTCAGATGAGCAACAACCAGCAACCTAGCTAATCCTCAACTTCACTAGTTAGTTGTTCCAGATATGATGGCACATTCAACTTCTTCATTGTTATCTTAATGATGACGACGATCCCATTTTAACGATGAATGGTAGACACGTGGTTTTTGTTTCTTTAAGGACTCCAGCCACATGTAGGCTTACATTACAAAACTGATTGCTGCTATCTTAAACAAAAATAATTCACAAGCCAAACTTTTGATCTCAAGGATTTGTGAAGTAATCAAACTCTAATATGAGGCTTGGTATTTCCTTTAATTCCCACTCATGATAAATTTGTAATTGGAATAATCCAAAATTTTGATATAATTGTATAACACGCAACCACACAAAAGTCCAAGAATATATTAAACTCAAATCTCTTGACGTGATAGCATCTGAAATTCCAGTTATCCTTCTTTCTAGTCGATGTTGTATCTTTCTTGTACTGGTGAGTCATTCTTTGTGGTCACTCATTATATGATAACATTCAAATATTTTTACCTTGATTTTCTATTTGCACACTTTCATTACCAAAGTGCATGGATCAAATTTGAAGGGTAGGTTCAATTTCATTTTGGAGGGCGATGAAAAATTGAACCCTTCAATGTTGACATGTAAAAGTAAATCTTTCTTTTCATTTGAAAATATAAGTGTATATCAAAATTTGATTATTTATTAAAAACAATGTATATAAAAAAATGACAATAAAAAGAAATCCCAAGTGATTCAATATTTACATGAAATTAGCGAGGTAAACCATGTACACGATGATTTATCACGTCTAATTTCTTTTTATGGGGGATTAATCAAGAGTTAGTATAGAGGAAGAGAGACTAAAATAGAGGTTGAGAATGAAGAACATGTAGGGGTGATGGAAGATGAGATTGGGAAAAACCAATTTAGAAAGATATCGATGCACTTGTTTTGTTACTGTGAACATAGCAATAACTGTTAGGAATATTGGTTTTTTGTATTGCATTGTTATTTGGCCTATTTATTTTGTGAAGGGAAATGTTTGTTTCCTATCATGTGAAAGTGATTAGAGTAGTTGAGAACTACTAGTGACCTTATCTGAATGCATAATATGAAACTAGGGATGAAAATAGCATCATGGGCTACTAAGGCTTATTTGTGTCTAGAATTGTTTTGAGAAGAGCTCCACTACTAGAAGTGCTATGTTACAAGGAAAAAAGAGATCATGCATTAGATTCCTAACATTAATAAAAAAACTAAAAAGATGATTTTTGTTGAGTGCCAACATATCCACCTAAAACTAGTGTAATTCTAACATTGTACATCCCTCGGAGATTTAAAATTGTTGATCCTTGTTGTGACCACTGATCAATACCATAACCAATGGTTTAAAGAAACAACATAAAAGTAAAAAAATTAGAAGAATAAATTTTCCATGACATTTTACCTTACCTGTTTTGAAATGAACTTTTCTACATGCTATTAAAATCATTGTATTATTTTCTTTCCAACTAAAAACATAAGTTTTTTCCAATCCACATTTCTATTAACAAAAATAAAAAGTTACAAATTCCATCACAAAGATAATTGATATGTTTTTCCATATTGACCCATTTCGTGAGTTACTAGCCATTCAATTTCAAACTCCACCTAATCCCTAAGCATCGTCTTCACCATAATAAACCTAAGTATTAGAACACTTGAAAGTTTATCCTTCAAAATTTAGTCTCAAGTCTACTAACATCTAGATGTCAAATGAGAGGGATTGATAGGGATTCTCATTTCTCTTTTCAAAACTAGGTGCATTTTTTAGAGGGCTTCGAGAGTTATCTTTTCAAAATTTCATCTTATATTTATGTGAAAATGTTAGACAAAAAGAACGGACTATTATATACTATAATCTCTTTGTGAACATTACATGATTCAAAAATGCCATTTTGACAAAAAAACATATTTACAATCTCTTCTCTTAAATTCTGTGTTGATAGGTTTGAGGAGTCACGGCATTTAAGGTAATTGTAGAATCCATTTGATATGTCAACATTACAAACATTTATCAAGTTTCATCATCAAGAGAATGAGTCGAGTTGAGTAACGAATAAAGATTTATTAATATATATTTAACAACACATTTCAAGAGAAAACTAGGAAATTGATAATGTTGACTATAAAACTAAGACCAAACCCAAACCCTAACAATGTTAAGCTAGATAATAAGGAAGTCTAAGTTGTGATTAAAACAAACACCCTAAATTGCTACAATGATTCTAAACTTAGAATAGAATAGAAATCTAAATTAAATTTATTAATATTAAATATTTTTCTTAATGAATAAATTGTGAATTACTTAATCTATTTCTTATAAACTATAGAACTAAATGTAATATCTAATTCTGATGTAGAAATACTACAAATTTTTATATAAAATAATAATTTAAGAGAATTTTTTAATAATTAGTGATTTATTGGCCATAACATAAAAAATATTTATTGTAAAAAACTAACCTAAATTACCATATCTGAGTTACTCTAGTATAACCTAAAAGGCACAATTCTAATAAAAACTTAAAATTTAAAATTAATCTACAACTTAATCTTGTATTGCTATCTAATCTTTTTTATAATAAAGTTTAACCTGGATTTCATTAAAGAACACTATGATAATTGAAGACGGGCATCTTTTTTAACAATGTAAATGAGGTCAATTATGGTAAAAAAACATTTTTGTTTTAACAATTCATCTCTTTCATTATTTTCATATGCAAAGGTAAACTTTTTTTAATTCTTTTTTTGTCTATTATAATTTATAGTTTATGGTCAATTTCGAATGCACAGAAACTTATTGGAATTTGGAAATGAAAAGAAAATCATTTCGAAGCAATAAGTGCGTACCCCAAAGGAATAGTCATTGAGACTAGTCACAATAGTAAGAGGTAGATATACCCCTCTAGTTGAAATGCACCATGAAAGACATGTTATCTTACTTATGTAATAACAAACTCTCTTCTCCCAATATATTGTTTTCAATGCCTGTAGTTCTTATAATGTAATGAAATTGAGTTGGAATGCTCGTAGTGCTTATAATGGTTCAGTCTATCTAGTCATGAACTATTCATGAAAAAATCTATCTATCCATGACATAGGAAAGAGTAGGTGAGTAGGTAGATTGTAGTAAGGGAGGAAGCATAAAGCAAGAACCAAAGTCAATACAAATTGAAATGGTTTACATCCAATGCATACATTACATGTTCTTATCCATGTGGCCTCCCTAATTTAGGGGTTATCCTCATAAAAGTAAATACGTTATATACCCTTAATTATATAAATCCTAGAAATTGGAAATAAAATAAAATAAAAACATTTCCAAGTCTCTCCAATATTGACATCTTATCCTAGATATTTTAGGGAAACACTTCAAATTCTCCAACAAATATCAAGTATTTTTAAACTTTTAATTTTAATTTTTTTAGTTCTATTATGGTTTATGGATTTCAGATGCACACAAACTAATTGTAAATCAGAAATAAAAAGAAAAGCATTGCCACCACCTAAATTTTTTGGGAGGAACAACTATTTATTCAACCTCCCAGATCCCACAAGAGATGACTATAACACACACTCAATTATTGTGTGGAAACCTATAATTCACATCTCTATGTCCCTCACATGATTCACATTGGCAACCATTGGGGCATCTTCCACCATTCATGTCATGGAGCAAGATCTCATACAAATATGGAGACACCCACATGGATACAACATTATCATTATTTTAGCTAATGCAAGTCAATACACATATAAAGAATTCTCTACTCTCCCCTCCCTGGAGCATATAGTTTATTGAACTTAGATAAGGGACAACTCTGTCAGGCCAATGAAAAAGTTGGTTGTTAGGTCGTTGATAAAATAAGGCATTGGAGTTTGGAATGACCTTGAATGGAGGATTGATAGCACTCGATGGTAGATCTATTGGTCAAGTGCAGTTAGGCCTACCTGAAAGAAAAACCCCATAATGTAATACCTAATGCTTTTAAGAAACAACTTTTTTTATCAACCCTAAATTTAGCAGCTATTTTTAGAATTGAATCATGTCCTCCTCAGATGCTCAATTCGAAGTGATCAAACAAAATCCCCACTTTTAGGTGGATTATGGATAGTCCCTCCCATTTATATCGAGTTTATCACCCAATTCGAAGTGATCAAACAAAAATCCCCAATTTTAGGTGGATTATGGATAGTCCCTCCAATCTATATTGAGTTTATCCACCCTATCAGAAAGGTTAAGTATTTATTAGTCCACTATAAGGAAGAACTTAAAATTATCCAACAAATATCACTACAAGTTAGGTGTGTAGTGTTTACCATAGTCAACAAGGAAGACGAATCATAAACACACGTTTGGGAGGTTTGCGACAGCGAGGCTGTTGAAATCATGTTCTTTACTAGCTCACTACACTCCCAGTCCCTCATTCATGAACATCCATCGAGGGATTCCCTTATTTAGATATATAGGTAGGAAATTTTTGCTTCTTGTTTCCATTATTAGAAGGATGACAGGAAAATAGAGGGGTCAGAGTCTACAACATTTAAAGTGTCGGTTGTTGAATATTTTATCCTTTCAACCTTTGGATTTCATTAAGCAAATTGGAATAATTCAAACACTTGTATTCAAATATTTTTCCTTATTTCAACCTAATGTTTACAATTCACAACAGATAAAGAGCATTGACATATTTGGAACTCAAATACCTGGCTCTTTCTGCTTACTCCTTCTCCCAAACGAAGTTGTGGTCCTAGCCTATGGAAACTATACATTATTTTGGTTCTAATTTCATTTATATACTGGGATTTTAAGGTTACATGTATTGAGTATTTGAGACTTAGTCTACCAGACGCGCAGTTTCATAATACATTAAAAATTTTCAAACAACATTTTGGATGGAGAAATTGTAAACCCTTATATTTATAGCATGAGAAGGAACTCCAACAAGCAACACATTTAACATTTCTCCCCATATAAAATGTTGCACAAGTACAAAATGTTGTACATACCTGTAAATTCAAGACAACTAAGTCAACAGCTTAGCTCTGCAAAATCTTCTGGAGGAAATAGAAATTAAGGAGACACTAAAGCATGGAATTGGAGAGTTGAGAGTCTGAGTCCTGACCTTCGACTATCCTATACTTGTAAACCCGAGATAATGTTTTTTTTGCCCACATAATTCACCAATCTCTTTAAGTTCGAGGAAGCTCAATCCATCCTATCCAATGTTCTACCTTTGCTTCTCTTGCTCCTACCTATGATGAAGGTGGCAACTTCGAGTTGTCTACCATAGAATACAATGAGGAATTAGAATGCACATCTGTTTCCTTCTACAGAAAAACGATTAAAAGCAACTCCATCTCAATTCCCCAATATCTTGGAAATCCTGAGTTGGTTTACCTTGCTCGAGTTAGGCGAATGCATGTTTGTGTATTTCACATGATTACAAAAAAAAATCATTTTATAATTGCTTCTACATAACATAGATATATATGTGCAGCTAGGGAAAACTGGGTATTGTTGGGCCCAAAAATGACCCCTTTTTAACCACACTTGATATACCCTTTTTTCCTTATCTTACCCTAGTTTCATGCACCTATCAGATGTTTTTTCCTTCAGGAAATCCCTGATTCCTCATAGGTATGATTACTTATTGTTTTATCTTATTAATACTTATGATTGCAATAAATAGGGCTTTACCTCTTGAATTATACTAATAAGTTGGTTTTATGAAGATTGTTCAAAGCAAGAAGGATACAGGTGCATCAGGTCAAGCGGATTCTACAAGAAATGAATATCTATTGCCAGCTGTGCCCACATACTCTATCTTTGCAGGTGAAACGCAATCAAAGATCCTCATCCTACACAAGATGCAATAGACTTGGTTCAGCAGCGCGCCATTATTCAAGGGTAGCTTCAACTAATGGAGTAATTCTTGATTTGGTTATGTTATTTCATTATCGTCTCATGCAACAAACATCCTATATTCTTTGCTCCTGTTTTGCCACAACTGTAACAATGCATTGTAATAAGGAATCTTGAAGATTATAGATCTTCATGGCTACCCGATATTAGTGGATAGAAGTTATGAACATTAATGTATAAATATTAGGGAGTATCCATAGCCGAGGGTTGGAAAATAATCGATCATATTGTATAAGCTATGACAGAGACTATACTTTCATTCAATCTTCTACTACAAGGAGCAGGATTCTTCTAATTTCTGTGTTTTAACTTGTGGTAGTTTCCGATGTCTTTGTTTGAAGGATGGGCCCGCCTTCCTACAGAGATCACCGAGTTAATTAGGTATTTATCTTCTCTGTCGTGTGGTGTGGATGTTATAGTAGATTTATTCTTTTATAACAGCTGCAATAGTAATGATTTATTGTGTGTTTCCTCAATTAATCAGTAATCACATTTCTTGTAAGATGCAGCAGAGTGGTGTGACAGTCGACTGTGTAGACAAATTTTCCTTATGCACTTGTGTGGTTGCTGTAATAGCCAAGCTCATCCCTAGTTTCTTTCAAATGATGTCTTTCTTGAGTTTTGCTAATTCAGTCCATTCAATGTTATAATTGTTGAGTTCAATTTCTGCATTTTGGATTTCAAAATCAAGTCGGATTGAAATAGTCATAATGGATCTTCAGATGGCCTAGTAATTTAGGATTTAACTTTATGCAAAAGTAAATCTAGATGTTTATTTTCTAAATCTTTTATTTCTAGATAAATGTTGTAAGAAGGTATTTGTGATTCTACATTCTTAAGAAGGTAAATTAGATCAGGTTAATCATGGGAGGAGTTGGGCTGAACAGGAAGGTAGGATAGTTTATTCAACAGTATTAGCTACTTAGTGTTTAAGCATAGATAGTGTAAAATTATCTTTGCAACAAAAAGACTTTCCTTGGTTGATAAATTATATTAAACATTATGTATGTTGGCTTTAATTAACTTGCATATAGAGTGTCAAACATTTTGGTGACGTTTCCACGGAAGATAATTATTAGACACCATAGTAGTTGCATCCAATAATTGCATCCTTTCATTTTCTTTAGTTTTTTTAATTTTACATGTTTTTGGTTTCATGAATACGAGAAGGGTACAGCATGACATTCCTACAACCCCCAAAACCCCACAAAATACTAACATTTTAGGTGGTCAAGGTCGTGGACGAAATCTAGCCTTGGGAAGAAGAACATTCATTGATGATCTGGTTTCCAGAACCAATTCCTCTACCGGAGCTTGCCATCAGGGGTCCTCCATCAGAAGAAGCCCAATTATTCCCAGGGTGTAAGCATCATTTTTCGGAGTGGAGAACACAAGAGAAGCTGCGACACCCTCAGGTGTCCCTACGGAGGAAGACAGAGTTAGTACTGTGGGATTAGCTGACTGAGACTTGGTATATCACATTAACGAGAAGGTGGTGACAAAATAAGAGTGGACACAATTCCATAAAAAATTAAACGATCCGTGGAAGCATAGAGAGGAGAGAGCAGAAGAAGACATGAATAACGGACACGATCCAGAATATCACGAAGAGGTGATGGGGGAAATCATCATAATGAGGGTGATTCCCTGCCTAAGGGTACTGTTTCCACACTACAGTTCCCCATTCAATAGCCATAGGGAATAGCCCCCATGAAAAATATATCAGCATCATTTTTACCTTGTTTTCATGGAAAAGCGACAGAGGATCCAGACAAATTCCTTTTCGAATTTGATATCCTCTATCGTGGCTATTATTACACTTCCAGTGAGAAGAATTTGAAAATTTCCCCTGCTACTTTGAAGGATAATGCATTACATTGGTTCATGATCCTAGGTGGTGGAACTGTCACCACCTGGGACCGAATGAAATGGGTGTTCCTAGAAAAATATCAAGAGTACTGCAACACCAAGGATAAAAGAGAAGAACTGTTCAATATGGTACAAAGGGATGAAGAAAGCTTGGAATATTTTGTTGAGAGGATTCTAAATAATGTACAAAGAGCTGGACATACTAATATGGGGTTAGATGTGCTCAAGATAATCCTACTTTGTGGGATTAGGGAATACTACCTATACATGTTGAGCCTGTTAGGAAAGGGGAACATCTCAAAGGAATCCTTTGAAAATATTGTTGAATTATGCAAGAGGTATTCTATAGGATATTCTAGGAACAACAAATAGGACAAACATGATAAACTAGAATGAGATGTCTTCGATAAAACGCAGAATTCATCTAATGGAGGAGCCACCCAGGTATACATAGGAAACCTCCTCAATAATTTCAAGACAAAAATGATGAGCTCCATCTCCTCAAAAATAGATGTCCTGAGGGAAAAGCAGAAACAAGCAGTAGAATATCTAACACTCGGTGTATTCTGCCCTAAATGTAGGAAGACACATCCCCTGAAGGAGTGCCCACTCGACAAAGTAGAAGTGTGTCAGCTCTGTGAGTTGAACCATGATACAAAGGAATGTCCTTCACTACCTCAAGTGAAAGAAGTTCTGTAGGCATCGACTTCATATGTGGAACCAGCCTACTTCATTACCCAGAAAAAGCCTTGGCAGCTTCAAAATCAAGGTATGACTCAAGAATTGTTTCCATTTTCAAATAACATGAATAATTGGAATAATATGCATCACATGAATACACAATTCCCTTCATCTTATTCCAACCATCAATGGTATCCTTCTCAACCTCTGATGCAAAATTTTAACTCCTGGAACTCTTGGACACATTCACCAAACCAACAGAATTCTTGGTCTCCTAGGTGGAGGAACTTCCATCCAAGAAACTAGTTTCCCCATAATCAACCTCCTCAACAGTTTCCACATCAACAGTTTCCTCACCAACCATACCGTCCTCAACAATACCCTCAGCTTTATTAGCAGTATCAGTAGTCGCAGTTGCAACTCCAGAACAATGATGCACCCAATATGCCTATACGACCGCAGCCTAAACCCAACCCAAACAATAAAGAATTCCATTAATTTGAGACTACCAACATGCCCACTTACTCCATTACTCCAGTTCCATCTAACGACATCCACTTACGATCAGGGAGGGTAGTGGAGCGTTTGGTCATTGAGGATGTTCCATCCTCTACGTGTGAAGAAATTATGAACCAATAGTACTTATCCAATGCAGCGATCCCCATTATTGAGGATGCTGAAAATCCTACTGAGATACCGGATGAAACACAAGAAGAAACATCTATTAACACACAGCCTACATGACTGATTAGGGAACCACCATATCCTGAAAGAATAACACTACAAAAGGCAATGGAACAACCTCAATTTAACCTCTTAGGAGAGTGGAAAACATTAGAGGAATTTTGGGGTTTAAAATGGGCCTCCTAAGGAAAATAATAAAATAATAGTTAAAATAATAAAATAATAGTTAAAATAATAAAATAATATTGATTAATTTTGGAGGAAGAAAGAAAAAAACTACTTTTTGTGTTCGTATTTTCGACATATCTCGTTGTGTTTTTACTCAAATTTCGATCGGGAGAGCTCCTTGGATCCAAACTTTGATTCTACATCCAACGAGTACCCACACTGCATACTTTTGATGGACCCCGCTACCCCAAAAACAAGAAATACCTATAAAAAAATGATGATGACATCATCATCACGTTTTTATAGGTATTTCTTGTTTTTGGGGTAGCGGGGTCCATCAAAAGTATGCAGTGTGAGTACTCGTTGGATGCGGAATCAAATTCTGCATCCAACGAGCTCTCCCAATCGAAATTTGAGTTAAAACACAACGAGATATGTCGAAAATACGAACAAGAAAAGTAGTGTTTTTTTAATGACAAATATGTCAATTCAACCATTATGGTTGACTTATTTTATTGAAATTCTATTGGTTCTTGAATTCCAACTCACAAAAACTTATTTTGGCACATTTTCTTATAAGGCCCATTTTAGACCCCAAATTTCCTCTAAAGACATCCATTTCAAAATTCCACTGTTGTAGGCCCTTCATGATGTGCCTATATATGCCAGAACTGTTCGGGATCTGTGTACAAGAAAACCAGAAAGAAAACCTAGGGATCCTCCCACTGGCCATGTTATAGGGAAATTCTTTGAATTAATAATGGGAAAAACCCTCTTGCCCAAATACGATGATCCTGGGAATCCCACTGTCACTGTGCAGATTGTGAGCATGCATATACCAAACATACTGGTAGATTTAGGTGCAACTATTAATGTCATGACCATAGAAATTGTAAGAAAACTTGTGCTCACTTATCTCAGGCCAACTCCTACTGTTATAGAACTTGCAGATAGGTCCACCATAAAACTTGAGGGAATCTTGGATGACCTCATTGTCTCAGTTGATTCGTGGGAATATCCAACTGACTTCTTGGTTCTACAACCTAAGTCGCATCTAGGAGGACACCCACTGATCCTAGGAATTCCCTGGTTAGCTACAATTGATGCTTGCATCAGCTGTCGATCTGGGTCTATGACCATATCATATCAAACCGAGGTAAAGAACCTTACCCTCTATCCTCTAACTCGGCCAAGTCTAGAAGCTGAAACCCCATTATGGATGGAGCTAGAGGAAGAGGAGGGCATTCATCCATTGTTAATGATAGGGAAGGACTTGACTTTCAAAGATGAAACAGAACATGATGCCATCAAAAATTTCATCAGTGAGCCCACTTCTATCAATAAACAAATTTATCAGATCCTAAATAGTACTCTAGGTGAAGAAGAACAAGAAAATATCACAAAGGAGACATTAGTCGGGATACTCACATAGTTCCAGTGTTGAAAAGTTTGAAAAGTGTTTTAGATGAGATAGAGCCTGGAAAAACCCTAAATATCAATCCCAATCTTGCTCTGGATGGACAGGAACACCTAATCACTCTCTTAAAAAAAGAGAAGGGGTCATTCACCTTGGAATACATAGACATGAAGGGTATCCTTTCTAATCTATGCACCCACCACATTTATATCAAAAGTGACTCCCAGCCTATGTGCCAACCTCAATAAAGGATGAACCCCAATCTTAGGGACATAGTGAAGGGAGAAATTCAAAAACTCTTGGAAGCAGGGTTTATATAACCCATCTCAAATAGCGAGTGGGTGCCTCCACTCATGATAGTACCCAATAAGAATGGTAAATGGAGATATTGTGTGGATTATAGAGAGTTTAACAATGCAACACAAAAATATCACTTCCCCCTGCCTTTCATTGACTAGGTACTTGACACCTTATCTGGGAAGAAGTTCTTCTCCTTTCTAGATGGGATTAGTGGGTACAATGAAATCCAGATTGCTCCTAAAGACCAAGATAAAACCACCTTCACCTATCCCTGGGGTACCTTTGCATATAGGGGTGCTCCCCTTTAGCTTATGCAATTTATCAGCTACATTTCAGAGAGCTATGATTGGAATATTTTTGGAAAGTTTAATGATAGTATGGATATTTTCATGGATGATTTTACCCATTACGGAAGGGACTTTGAAGAGGCATTGAAAAACTTGGAAAAGGTTTTAACACAATGTGATCAGACCCAGCTATCTTTGAGCACTAAAAGTACCATATGATGATGAGCGAAGGAGTAGTGCTAGGGAACTTTATCTCTGTTGATGGTTTCTAGGTAGATCCATCCAAAATTAGGGTGATTGAAAACATACCCACTCCTGTAAATTAGAAGGAGGTACATAGCTTTTTAGGGCATGCTAGGTATTATAGAAGATTTATAGAAAATTTTTCCAAACTAGCTTCTCCTTTATTTACCTTATTGATGAAGGATGTACAGTTTGCTTGGAATGATGCATGCCAGACAGCATTCACTGAGCTCAAGAATATGCTATCTACAACTCCTATATTAAGGGGGGCCAATTAGGCTCTGCCTTTACACATTTCTTTAGATGCCTCTAACACTTCCATTGGAGTAGTATTAGGTCAACAGGATTGTCAAGCACCATATGGAATTTATTACATCAGTAAAAACTTGGCCCCTGCTGAACTTAATTATACTGTTACAGAGAAGGAATTTTTAGCCATTGTTTACTCCATTAAAAAATTTAGACACTACATCACTGGGTATTCCACCTTTCTACACACTGACCACTCAGCCATCAAGTGCCTAATGTACAAACCAGTTACTAATGCTAGGATACCTAGGTGGTTTTTACTATTACAAGAGTTTGATATTACCATTATTGAGAGGTCTGGAAAAGAAAATGTTGTTGCTGATTATTTATCTCATTTTACTAACAATCATAACAACCTACCTGTTGAGGATTCTTTCCCAGATGAACACTTGTTTGCAGTTTCAGCTCATTCCCCTTGGAATGCAGATGTTTCTAACTACTTGGCTGCAGGGAAGCTTTTGACACACTTGTCCAAAAGAAAGAGAAGGAATATTATTCAACAAAGTTCCAAGTATTGCTGGATAGATGGACATCTTTTCTACACAGGTCTTGATCTTGAGATCCAAAGATGTGTAAAGGAGGATGAAGTCTTCCATATCTTGAAGGCATGTCATGATGAACCATGTGGGGGACATTTTGTAGATAGGAGAATAGGTCATAAGGTGCTAAGAATGGGTTTTTATTGGCCTACAGTTTTTAGAGATTCCAAGAAATATGTCCAGTCTTGTGACAGCTGTCAAAGAATGGGCCAACCTAATAGATTGGATGAAATGCCTCTTTTACCATAGTTGGCGGTGGAACCTTTTAACATATGGGCCTTAGATTTCATTGGGCCTATCAATCCTCATTCAAAATAGAAATATTACATTCTAGTTTGCACTGACTATATGAAAAAATGGGTAGAAGTTGTGGCTTTGGCGAAGGCCAATGACTAGGCTGTAATAGATTTCTTATATGGATAAATCTTTACTCATTTTGGAATACCCAAGGAAGTAATCATAGATGGAGGACCACAATTTGTGTCACACAAATTCGAAACATTGCTACAGAAATACCATATTCAACATAGGATAACTTCACCTTACCACCCCCAGGCCAATGGCCAAGTGGAAAATACCAATAAAATTATTGAAGCTATCCTCACCAAAATAGTTAGGAGCCATCGCAAAGACTGGGCTGAAAAACTTCCTGAAGAACTGTGGGAATATCGTACCATGTGGCACAATACTACAGGTTTCTCCCCTTATGACTTGGTGTATGGAAAAAGCATTGTCTTTCCCATTGAAATTGAAATCAAAACCTTGAAGACAACCATGGAAGTGAACCTAGATGAAACTGAATCCCAGAGGAATAGATTGAATCAAGTGAATGAACTTGAGGAAAAACGCATAGTTGTTGTGGATCATACAACATTAATTCAGCAACAGAGATCCAATTGGCATGACAGGTTCATCAAGAAGCGGGTCTTCTATGAGGGAGACCAGGTGTTGTTATATGATTCAAGATTCAAAAGGGAATTTAAAGTTAAGCTATGCACAAGATGGCTAAGTCCATATCTAATTGACAGAGTATTTGACAATGAAATAGTCCTCCTAGTCACCATCGATGAGAATCGTGCACCATTATTCGCTAATGGTCACAGGCTGCGACTGTATCATAAACCAATTTTGAGGGATGCGTTTGTCTCACAGATTGTAGTTGATTCGGGATACTAGTTGGAGCAAGGGAAGGAATATTTCTCTGCCCCTATCAATCTTTAGAAAGTCGTTGCAATTTCTACACAAAATTTTTGTACATAAATAAACTAATGCTTAGTTCCTTTTTCGTTTTTCTTTTTTCCTTTACACTTGATTGTTTTTTTTCAGAATTTGTGTAGGAATTTATTCAAGGATCAATGGTTATGAATGATCCTGACAACCATGAGACCCTACATAATTTTTTGTTTTCTGGAAGAGATCCTTACAAAAGAAAATTTGAATGATGAACGAATCGGCGCAACTGCAACACTGCAAAATTTTCCTATTTTTCCATCCCATCGCAGCTTCAACACCGTAGAAACCATGCCTATATTTATTTTTTTGCAGCTGCAACTCCATAAATACCTCGCTTATTTTTTTGTTCCACAATTGCGACACCGTAAAGTATCAACCATTTTTTCATTACAGTAGCCGTGAATCCATTGAAATTTTTCCTACCCTTTTTAGCGGCTGCAACTCCGCTAATTTTGCTGACTTTAACTATGCATTGTGGCTACAACTCGTCCAAATTTGTCCATAGTTGGGCTATAACTCCTCCATATTTGACCATAGTAGGGATGCAACTCCTTCAAATTTGTCCAGAATTTCTGCCGCCCGTGGTTTTGTCGATTCAAGCTGACTTCGCAGCTTTAATTATTATTTTGTCAGGATTTACAAGACAACTTTTGGTTCGATGGGATAAGGATCATGGTAGCATGCGTGCAATAATATTTAAATTTAAAGGCTGCATTGATACATTGTATTATTCCGATAAGTTACGGTTCATCCCATAATTACTAAGGTACAGTTCTGGTTATTTACATGATTAAGCATTAAGCATATTTGACAGAGTTAATCATACCTACCTTTTTGTATCTATCGTTACACACATACTTCGTTAACTATCCATTCCCATGATTTAATGGTTACTCAAATTTATTTCACAACCACCACCCTTTCCTAATTTGGGGAAAAATCTTACCAATGATTCTATGTTGAACTTTCCAAATTTTCCAACTGCATGCCCTGCACTGAAATCTCCATTGTCGGATCCTGCAATTTTCTAAGCTAATACTAGAAGTTAGAAAGAAATATAACATGGGTATCCATACCCGGCATGAACCTCCAAACACATAGGCACTTCCAAATAATGTTGAAGTTTTCGCTATCTTTGAAGCCGCGGGATGGACCAAGTTTTTCCAACGTCTTAATGGTTTTCATCGTGAGACCACTCTACAGTTTTCCTTAAACCTTATAGAAACCTACTTATAGGTTAGAGGTTTGCGGGTAGAAGTTTCTGAGGCGATTGTAGTTGAGGTTACCGGGATCTCATAGGTAGGAACAGCTTGGTTTGGAAGAAGAACTCCCAATGCCACCACAATACAAGACTTTTTGGTGGCACATGAACAATTGTGACCATCAGGACGAGGGATAGAATCACAGTCATTACCTCTCCCTTGGGACCAAGTCACTGTCTTCCTCAAGAAATATATCACCTGTGAAGGTAGGTACTGTACTGTCTATTATTCTGAGTTCCCACTGTTGTCTCATTTGTGCCACAGAAATCTACTTAATGTTCCATTTTTTCTATTTAAAGATCTACATCACATGGTTGGATTAGTCAGAGAAGCTAATCATACATATTATTCCCTTACCCATCATGGCCTCATTAAAATTTTAATCTTAAGAGCCCTAGCTTAGAGAAATCAAACATGGGAGCAATTTACCGGCCAACCTCAGATATCCCAAGGACCTATACATTTTCCTGATATTCCCATTAGAGAAGTAAGGGTACCTATACCTTTTGCCTGAGATTCCCATCAGAGAAGTAAGGGAACCTAAACTTCTGTTGAATTTCCAATTGGAGGAAGAGCAGGAGGATCGGATTCCCTCCAATTTAGTTGGGGGGGGAGCTGAGACAAAATCATAAGAAGAGGAAGAATTCGAGGAAGAAGTCATAGTAGCAAACCCTATAGAAGAGTTAGAGAATTTGGGAGCTCCAGTAGTTGAAGCTAAATATGGAGAAGCATTGGATGTTGTGACAGCTGAAGCTAAAGCTATGGGATCTATGGTTACAGAAGAGAATACAAAAGTCCTCACCATCAAATCATCTTCTGAATGGAGGGGAAATTTAATAGAAGAAGAAATAGAGATGGTAGAGGAAAGAGAGGATGCTGAAATAGGTAATAATCCCTCTATGTCTACTGCAGTATTGGAAACCCTTATACCTCAAAGGAAGAGAAGAAGGTCAAGAGAAGAAATACAACCATCTCAACCAGTGAGGAGAAGGAGAACGAGGTCAATCACAGCAGCTAAAGAAGCGCGAGAAAAATGAGCAGATATTGACACAAACCTTGAATTTCCCATTTTGAGACCAAGGACAAACAATGCTCCATAGGAGCCTATTGAAGAAGAAACTCAACTTAAAAGGATTTTGTATGAAAATGGGTTACTAAAGGAAGAAGTGCAATTTCATCGGAAAGAATTGGAGAATTGGAAGGAGGTATGTAAGAAATGGGTAGATAGAAGGTTGCACACATTGGTAGAAGCTGCAAACCAGTTAGAAGGATCATCTCCTGCTAAGGAGGATGAAGAAGTGGAGAAAGTATTCTTCCCTGCATGTAGGGAAATTTTTAGTCAATCAGGTTACACAGTCATAGTGTGTGCATTTGAGACCCAAAAGCATGCACTAGTAGCTGAAGAAGAACAAGAAGCACCTAATGTAGAATTAAGGAAAGAAGATGAACCAGAAATAGGACTGATCCCTGATATAGAACTAGAAGAAGCTAAGCAATTACAGCCTCAACCATCAGAATTGATGGATTAGCCTAATATAGGGAATATTGAAGCCAATCAGAGTGTTGCCATAGAAGAACCAACACCTTCAGAAATTTTTGTTGAATCTTCCATTCAAAAAGAATTAGTTAAACCAGAGATTGAGGTAATTCCTGATCCAAACTTAGAATTCTTGACTGTGACCCTATTATTAGAAATTCTCAACCAGTGCTGACACTACTTGTTCCTCTGTAATGCAAAACACAACTACAGAACAAAGGAATCATAGCCACATATCCTTCCCTTGAATAGTCAAATTAATTAACATAAATCATCATATACATCAACCATAGACCTGTTTATCTTCTCCCAGGAAATTCCTTGAGATGATTCAATACCTGCAAGATGGCAAGACAAACAAAAAGATGAGAGCATCATGATAATCAATTATCCATATTGGTGATCAAGGAGTCCAATAATATTTAATCACAAACACAATAATCAAATATAGGAAAGGGAAATGTTTTTGTATTAATAATGGGTGAGAAGATGTACAACCAAAAGCCTTGATGCTAACAGCTTCTGTCTCAACAAATGTATACAAACTCCAATGAATACCTCCCTAGCTACAAGATACCTCTACTTTGGCTCTGTCTAGACTTCAAACTAGCAGCATAAGGATTCTTTTTCTAGTCTCCCTCACTCTCTTCATAGAAGCTTCATTTATATGCCAAAAATCCATAGGATGACTTGACAAAAGGATAGGATGAGATCCCTATAGGTGAGGGAGGCGAATTCCACCTCTCCTAAACATGCAGGAACTAATTCCACGAAGGATCCCATATGAAACCTTCTAGAAAATTCTTTTTTTCCCCTTTAAGTGACCATTGACACTTTTGGGTAAACTAGACAGAGCACCGATTTAGGATTTTTCCCACTGCAAAGGGCTAATGATGCTTTCTGCTCAACTGATGGAGGCATCGACAATGCTCTGTGGAAAAGGTGAAAGAGTGTCATTCCTTCTAGGTCAAGTAAAAACATGGTCAAGATGATCTAGATCAGGATTTTTGAGAGGTTGAAAGGAAACAAGAAAGTCATCTGAAGGCTGACTAGGCAATGTGAGATTTTCATGTGCAATAGAATGCCCCCCAAAGTATGAAGCTAGAAGAATGTGATAGGTGAAATGCTTTGCAAGTTTTCCTTCTGATATAGAGGCAAAGAGAGATAGACTCATAAAGGACCAATAACTGAATTTTATCCAATCCAATCACAACTGCAGACCAATACACTGCAGATCTATGATGATGACTATGTCATGGCTACCAATAATACACTATAGATCCATGATTGACTACTGCAAGAGATAGGTCATAGCTACGAGATATAAAAATTATATCTATGCCTCTCATTTTCAGATATAGAACACAGCCACCGAACATACAACATGGATCTGTGTCATGACTTTAAATGATCTCCAAATGCAACCTGAGCATAGGAAATGATGATGATAAATCCTAATCACTCAGGGTATTCATCCCAATCTCCAAACGATACGAATCTAACCATGTGATTAAAATTTCCTGACGTTGAACATTGTAGAAACCACTTGATTACCGGTCATTGATGTCAACCATTAACGAGTGCAAGGGAAATCACCATTGATGTCAATGATTCCCAAGGTATCTCAGTACAAATCATCGAATGTGAATAAAAGGACTTGAAGTTGAACATCCAATGAGATATTTCAATCACGATCCAATGATGTAAACTCATGTTGAAAGTGAGGTGACCTGCCATTGAGGCATGCAGGCCCAAGGTACTATCTAAATTTCTAGTTCTAATTCCTGGATAATGATTTGAATTCAACAATAATAGACCCTGTCACAGGAGGGCCATGATGATTCCCACATTAGTGACATGAAACTGAGAATAAAATTTGATTTGGAATGATAGGAATGACTCAGACATGACTGAAGTTTGAGGACAAGTGAGGTTATTGATGAATTATGTTTCTAAGAGAGGTAACCTTTGAACAATTGGACAACATGACACATGACTTGGCAGTATTGACTCATGAGAATAGAAATAGGTGTAATGCAAGGAATATAACAAATAATTCTTTGAATTTACTTAAAGGATTCAGGTGACTGACAAAAATGGATCGACTCGAGGACAAACTGAAACCCAAAATGTTCAGATATGCAAATGCAAACAAGTGCCATGTTCAAAGGTGGACTGTAGAGTACTGCCATATAAACAAATGAAAACCATTCTCCTTTCCTTTAATTTCCCCACCTCGAAAGGTGAGTGCCTCTTTTTGTTTTTACGAGTCCAAAGAGGGTAACAAACAGTCGTTGAAGCTCATCAAGTGATGAGTCCATTCTCATATTTTTCACGAACCTGAGAAAGAAGGGGTTCATTCCTGAAATAGGGTCTTACATCATGTGTTTTATGAGTCCAAGGCAAGTAAACTCATTTGTCGTTTCATGTTTAGAGAGTCTGAAATGACTAAGGATACTGCAAAAAAGGGTCCTTTTTTGTAAATAAGGCCAGTCGGTCTGAAAAAGAGATAACTTGCCCCCGACTAGTCGACCGTTCTGATTCTTTTACAAGCGTGAACGCAACAAGTTTGCTTGGCAATATTTGTGTTTTGAGGAGACTGAAAAAAGCTTAAATATAAATCCCGAACGAGGTTCCTTTTTCATAAGCCATTTTTAATGAGTCTGAAAAAGAGAAAAAGTGGACTCGACACCTTTCTACTAGAATTTTAATGAGCATGTAAAAAGTGTATAAGAACGCTCGATACTTTTTTAGTTTTTCCCTAAGCCTGAAAAATACAAAAACGGCTTGTATCAGAGCCAAAACCTAGCATTAACCATGAAAAACACAAAAAAGACCATTAGAAACCATTTTTCCTAAACTATAGAAAATAAAAACAAAAACCCACTTTCACTCAAATAATTTGGATTTCAAAATATATTAATCGTAATGCATTTTTGAAAATCTCAAATACTCTATAAATAGAAAGTATGGGTAAGAAATAGTTACCATTTTGTTTTTTACCACTTGTGAGCTTTGGAGAGTTGGTTTTGATTCGAAAGAGTTCCGTTGGCATTTTGGAAAGGATATCTCGACTTCATTGCTTCTTTGTTCACTGTGTAAGAGGTAAGTAATCAAATATTTTCCCTTCCATCTCTTACAAGCATCAATTTTCTTCTTTCATTGTTTAGACTCACATCCCTATAAAGATCTTTGCAACGATTTTGAATCCAAGGTAGAGGATAGGTTTATAAGTTTCCATTAGGAATAGTCAACAAGCCAACCATCAGTAGGAATTTCTATTGGTTTAAAATAGATAAAATTTTATTTTTCCAAGGGTGTTTAGTCGTCAGGTAGAGTCCTTGATGGTGCTCTATCTGGCTGGGACAGGCGCACCATAGGCGCCCTATCCACGATGGACAGGCAGACGGTGCATTGGGTGCTGAAGATACAAGTGCCAATGGTGCTCTGTCGACAAAAGATAGTAGCGCCGCTGCTGCCTTAAAGGAAAAAATGTAAACCCTAGGATGCTACAAAAACCAATTTCATGCCCCAAATTTGCTTCAAAATGTGCTATTATGTTTTTCCATCCATGCCATGTGTTCTAATCATGAAATTTGTATTTTACAGGTGCATTATGGTCATATGGAAAGAAAGGGAACATGAGGTTCTCGACACATAAGCTGCTAATGATCCACCTACCGTAGAAGCCCTAAGAAACTATGGACTGCTGAAATATTTTCGTGTTCCCGGTATGAAATCACACATCCGGCTACTTGAGTATATCATTAACATGTGGGATCCCGACCAAGAAATTTTTGTCGTAGGGTTCCACATCTTTCCCATTGAGATAGAGGATATATACTTTTTAACGGGTCTATCTATGAAGGGGATTCAGGCATTCTTATCTGGGGCTCGAGGAAGAGAAGGCTCCTTCGATGACATAATAGACCAGCATTGTGCATTGGGCACAGAATCTCAATCCGGGAAACTAAAGATTCATTCTATAGTGAATCTCCCATTGAGGACTATGGTATACACTATTGGCAAGGTGGCAGGAACAAGATATGCCCACCTTACTACTAGATCTCATATGTTATACGCTTTGCAGTGAATGGAGCCTACCATTTTTAACTGGTGTGAGAGCATGCTAGTATGTCTGAAGAAGGAGTTGACCAAATGTTGGAGGGGAACACTAAAGCAATTCAGATATGGGGCACTGGTGGTGTCATTCATCTTATAGCAGATTCCACATTTGAGACCATAGGTAACCATCACCAGGCTCGAGCCTGAAGATCCTAGAATGATATCAAGGGTTATAGCTATGCCATGCCTTGGCAGTGCAGTGCCTAAAGTTAGCTATGGGGATGGATTCTTTTGCTAGTTGAGAAACTAGTTGCTTATGATAGAGGATTATTCCTATGATGGGGTAGATTTTTGTCATGATCCAGATTTGGCTTTACCCGAGGGTGAGATGTGGGATGATCGTGGAAAGTAAAGACACTGTCCAAACTGTGTTTTTTGGAATTTGTATTTTATTTCATTTTTATGGTTTATAACATTGAGATCACAAAAAGTGTTTTCATGCAAACATTGGACCTGACCATCTAGTGGGGGTGTCTCCTATTTCTAGGTGAGTAGGCACCAGAGAAATGATCGTGTACCACTCCAAAGCTGAAGAGGAGATTCGAGATCTAGAGGAAAAACTACAGCATTTGACTGTGGGTATTCCTGATGTAACCACAGACAGGGTACCTAGGCATTATTAGCGCCACACCGTAGGTGTTTCTGAATGGTTTGATAGTCTACTCCACAAAGTGGCCCAAGCCATTGTATTCTATGATGCACAACAGGATGATTAGTCTATTTTGATCTTCTTTTTTGTATATGTATTACTGAAAGCTTTGGAGCTTCAGATTTTTCCCTATGTATTTATGAATTTTGAACTTTTTATGGTCCTAAACATTGAGGGCACTAAAAGCTAGGGATGCTTCAGCCCATTTTTGTATCTTGATGTTACAGTTTATATATATATGACAGAATTTATATTTATAGTTGTGTGTGTGAAAAATGTGATGTGTGAGACGTTCAGCTACTTATGAATTTACATGTTTTGATTTATGTTTCAAATGGACTTTCATGTATGAGCAATATGCCAATCCAAAACATATTTAGCTAAGGAATCGGCCACTGCATTTAAATGTCTTGGAATGTGTTGATAAGTGACTTGCTCAAAAGACCTCTCTAACAACCCGACTCTTCAGAAAGTATGAAGAAGCAGGGGATTACGGATGGTGTAGACTCGATTAAGTTGTTGAACAACCAGCTCATAGTCCAAGTAAACCCTAATTTCCCTTACATCATTAGTTGGGGATTTTTTCAACAATATGACCACGGATTGATATTCCGCCAGATTGTTGGTGGAGGGACCTAAAATAATACCCCCTGAACTCACCAATTCACTTGTAGGAGAGTACAGTACCGAAGCTGCAGATGCAAGGTTAAGCGTATACCGATGAGCACCATCAGCAAAACCAATGAAGGAATTCATATGTCCATGAGACAAAAGACGTGCATAAGTAGGATTTTATAAAAAACACACTTTAAATCACACAAAATACACACCTCTTAAATTCTAAGACACACAACAAACTATAAACAATATTTACAAAGAGCCTATGCTAGATGACCTAGGCATAGTATCTTTTGAGGTAGAGCCCATTTCGAGGCTCGCCTAGTGGTATGCCTTCGTAATGAACCAGTTCATATGCTTCTTTCTCTAGAACATTGCTAACAATGTAGGGTCCATGCCACATGGACTCAAATTTTCCTGCCCCCATCTTGTCATGCTTTTGGTCATAGGTCAAGACCATATCTCCTTCATTGAAGTAACGGGGTTGGATAGTCCTATCATATTGAAATTTCATTCTTTGTTTGTGTGCCTCATTAGCTAAGGCAGCATCACGTCGAGTTTCATCAAGTTTATTTAGGTACAAAAATATTTCTTCGTCTATGGTAGTGTTGGGTAATAATTCGACAGCTAGTTTTAAAGAAGGGATCTCACATTATATTGGTAGAGTAGCTTCCAGCCCGTATACTAATTGGAAAGGTGTAAAACCGATGGAGGTTTTAACAGTAGTCCTATAGACCCAAAGTGTGAAGAAAAGATGTAAATGCCAATTTGACTTGGCCTACCCTACCATCCGTTGAAGCATTGTTTTTAGTACTTTATTTATCGTTTCAACCTAGACATTGGCCTATAGATAGTAGGGTGTAGAGTTGTCATGTCGAAACCCTAATTTGATCCTAATCTCTGCCATCATTTTATTTTTTAAATGTGATCCATGATTGATCATGATGGCCCTAGGAATCCCAAATATCACAATAATATGGTTGAATAAGAAAAGTGCAGTAGTCTTACCATATTTAGCATATGTGGGCATTGCCACAGCCAATTTTGTAAAATAGTCAATAGCCACAATGATTTAGCCATGCCCCCCAGTTGAGGTAGGTCTACAGTGCATGAAGTCTATGCCCCATTTTGCAAAATTACCAACTGCTACTACAGGATGGAGCGGAGCTGGATGTGCGCGTTTCTTTGAAGTAAACATTTGACAAGGTGGGAATTTCTTGACCGTTTCAATACAATATTTGAATATGGAAGGCCAGAAGTACCTGCACGCAAGATTTTCTGGGTAGTAGCCAACCCAGAAAGATGACCGCCGCAAGCTCTAGCATGGAAATCATTAAGGACGATCTCAGCCTCTTTGTGTGTAAGGAAACGACATAGGATAGAATCAAAACCGTGACGATATAGGGTATCATTCAAGATAAGGTAACTTTTATACTGGTGGTGAACACGACGACATTCATCTCAGAAGGTAGTAGGCTAGTATCGTAAGGTCTAGAGGTACACAATGATGTATCCATACCATGGATCTATGGTACTAATGACAAATAGTGATTCATCAAGTAAGGAATCAGAGGGCTCTAGATTCTTAGTAGTACAAGGAAGGTCACATATAAGCTCTGCAAAGACAAGGGACTTCTTGGAAGTATTTTGGGTGAATTCTAGGTCAAACTCTCAGAGGATCACGATTCAACGAGATTGTTTTCCCTCGATCACCTGATGTGTCAGAACGTAGTACATGGGGTTGGAATCTGCATAAACAGTAGTGGTGCTAAGCAAAATATAATGACGAAACTTCTGGACCGCAATGACTGTGGTCAGAGCGAATTTTCTCCACATGTGAGTATCGGGTTTTAGAATACAAAAGACTCTTACTTGCATAATAAATCACATGTTCTTGATCATGTTCATCTGTTTGAATGAGGACCATGCCTATCGTAGACAGGGATGCAGCCACGTACAAGGAATAATCCTAGGCATAGTTGGGTGGTTGCAACACAGATGCATGGGTAAGTGCATATTTAAGATTATCAAATGCGCGCTACATGAAATCATCCCAAATGAAAGGAGTATCTTTCTTGAGAAACCTCATGAAACCATGTGTCCTCTCTGCATAATTATAGACGAAGCGATGCAAAAAAATTTCCTTCCCTTGCAAAGTTTGGAGTTCAGTAACATTCGTGGGAGTAGGCAAAGACAAACTAGCCTCAATTTTCAAAGGATCGATATGGATGCCATCTTTAGAAACAATAAAACAAAGAATATGGTCAGCTTCGACTCAAAAAAACACATTTGTGGGGGTTTAGACGAATGTTAAAATGACTACATCAAATAAATACAGCTCTCAGATGATCGAAATGGATATCCCGCTGCTTGGAATGGGCAGGCAGGTCATCTAGATAGGGTTCCACAACATGTTTAATGTCATGAGAAGCATATTACATGGCATGTTGGAATGTCACGCCAACATTTTTTAAACCGAAAGGTAGTTTACAATAACCAAAAGTCCCCTAAGGGAAAATGAATGCCGTCTTGTATTGATCGGATGGGAGAATCTCAATCTGATTATAGCTGGAAAAGCCATCCATAAAGGAGAAAAGGACGCTTCTGGCACAGTTATCGATTATTTGATCGATGTAGAGAGTGGGAAAATTGTCTTTTGTACAATCTTGATTCAGGTCCCTAAAATCGATACAAACCCTAATAGTACCCTGCTTTTTATTCACAGGGACCATGTTGGACACCCATTCATTTAGTGGTACGAGGTAAATGAAACTAGATTTCAGAAGTTTTTTAACTTCCTCTTTGATAACGCCTTCTTTTCGAGGATGAACCTATCTTAGTTTCTAGCCTATGGGCTTGGAATCAGGATAAGTTTTGATTTCGTGGACAATGATAGAGGGATCAATCCTAGGCATTTATTCATATGTCCATGTGAAGACATCTCAAAATTATTTGAAAATATTCGTGTATGTTTGGATTTCTTTAGGGGAAGAGTTATGTCCTATGGAAATGTTCTTAGAAACACCTAGTTTCACGAATATGTTAATAGGTATAGTCTTGGTAATGTTGCATAAATTCTCTTCAGAATCGACACTATGAGTAAGGTTTGGAGACTGAGGGTTGAGGACTATATTAGATGAAACCATGGAGGCAAAGTGGTTTTCTATCATATGGCAAGGGGGAAGGAAAGAAGATCTATGATGATAATATTCCCAAGGTATCTCATCTAATGACATAACTTCCATGATAGGCTCATCTGTAGGAAGTGTGTGTGAAAGATAATCCAGAGATGGGGAGGGGTGTTCGAGCCAATATGGCATGTGATAATGGTCTAAGGCCACCAAGAAATTATCATTGATGGAGGATCATTGGTAGCTTGGATTTCATTGTACATCTCTTCAAAAGGGGAAAAGGATGAGGATTCATCAGCAATTTCTTTTCCTTTGTTTGTACAAGAGCTAGAAATGATATCAATGGATGTAGTTTGTGAAGCAAGAGGAGGGTCGGAGGAAGGAAAGACTCCTATAAGTGAATAATATTTGATGAGGCCTACTCTGATGTCTTGGTATTGTGGGGTGTTCAAGATCAGAATTTTTTTTGCATCATTTGTAATGGCGCTAGGTGTGATGAAGTCTAACTAGTCAACAATAACAATCTTTCCTTGGAATGGGAACTAGACGATCTGAAAAATGGTCGATACTACAACTTGCATAGAATAAAAATAGTTGCGACCTAGGAGTAAGTTGTAATCCAAGGGAGCGTCAATGACTTTGATATGAATGGAGACTGGATCCCCCCTAGTTCAACATGGATGGCAGGATCCATAGGGTTGAAAGCTGCGACCATCAAAAGCCTTAAGAGTGGTAGGTGAACGGTTGATTTCCGGAGATCCAATGGCTCTCCAGCAAGGTAAAGACATAACTAATGTAGAGGCACCCTCGTCCAAAATGGTATGATGGATATTCTTTCCAGCAATCTTTGTAGTGATCTGGAAAGCTAACTGATGTGAAAGTCTCGTTTTGAAATCATCTAGTTTGAAAGTGATGATATTACTATTCTCGGGATCCATAGCTCCAAGAGCAGTAAGCAAATTTTTTCGTTCAGTTGGGAAAGTTTGAAGTACTTCTAAAGCCGACACAGCACAGGGTTCCTAGGCAAAACTTCAACAATATTATAGTATTGGGTGGCACGAGAATTAGGATTGATTATGGACTTACGTAGAGTGCCCTTTGCTGGACGGAAAATTGCTTCAAGTATAGGTTTTTCAATATGAAGACCAATATTAGTAGGAGGTGTGGAAGTTGAGGTTTTTTCAGATGGAATATCATCAGATTTCTTTTCTAGAGGAGGGTCATAACTGTGTGCTCTTGTATTCAAATTCACTGTTTCACTAGACATCATATGAGCTTCATCAGTGGAGGAAGAAGTTCCGTTTAAGGAATTATGATCAATTAACTATTGTTGGGAAGGGAAATGATCTTTTAAAATGACTGGGGTGGGTGAAGCTTTTAAAAATTTACCAACTTCCTCATGATGAGGACATTCTTTTGTAAAATGATCACCTCCGCAGATTAAACAAGGGTACTTCACCTTTCTCTTTTCTTTTGAATCATTATCCGTATTCTATGTTTTATTTCCTTCCTATTGGTTGGCAGGTTTTTTAGATTTATTTTTCCCTTTTTTCTTTCCACCTAAAGATTCAGTGGATTGAACCTCATTTACTTCAGCGAAAGCAACAGGAGGGGATGCATTTTTGGCAGGTGGGGCTTATTGATTGGATGTAGTGGCGGTTTATTTCTTAGAGGATTTAGGCGTTGTGTGTGTCTAAACTGAACCAAGTATGCCATCAACAGGTGGTTTCGTAGCAGGTCTCGAAGGGTTTGTAGTAGACCGAGGAGCATGGGGAATCAGATCATACAAAGTGCCTGACTGGGAATAAACCAAGTCAAGGTACTGAGCGTGACTAATAGCCTGCTCTTTGGTAACAACACCTCCCATGGACACATCTCTAGCTATGGGTGGAAGCAAAGACTTTGTGAACCAGTCAGCTAGTAACTGATCAGGAATGGGAGCCAGCTTAATCAACCTACGTCTTCTTCTCCATTCATGGATATAATCAAAGATATGGGTAGAGGTAGTTTTTCAAAGTGAGTTCAATAGGTTTGTACCTGTTTCATACCAGATTGGTAACTGAAAATGTGTCAAAAAACCCATAGCTAAAGCATTGAAATCCCAAAATGAATGTCATGCTAACTCGATGTACCATTTAGCTGCAATGCCAGTGAGGGTTCTTTGAAAAAGGCATAGACGAATTGAACCATCCATCAAAGAATTGGATGAAAACCAAAGATGAAAAGTCATAACATGGTTTTTTGGGTCCTCGCCAGGTTTACCATCGAATTTTGGGATATCGAAAGGTAGCTTGACTAGGATGGCAGGCCAAGAGGGGTCATGATGAATTGGGTCATTTATCAATCTTGACAAGTCTGGAAAATCTAAAGTGGCCATAAATGGTAGTTGTTGATTGGGTTGTGGATACTGGTAATACTAATAGGGAATTTGCTCACCAGTAGGACTGTATGTGGATTGATAGATGGGTATAGATGATGCCCCCGAATTTTGTTGAAAAGGTTGTTGGTTTCCAGAAATTCCATAGGGAGGTGGGTCCCTCAAGGGAGGGGGTCCTCCGAAAGGTGGTAGTGGTGGTGGTCCTCCTCCTCCAGGTGGTGGTGGGGGTCCACCTCTGCCAAGTGGTGGTGGTGGTCCTCCTCCTCCAGATGGTGGTGGTGGTCCTCCTTCGCCAAGTGGTGGTGGTTGTCTGCCTCTTCCAAGTGGTGTTAGTGGTCCACCAAATGGTCCACCATGTCCTTCAGGACCTCTAAGTCCTTTAGGTCCTCTCAGTGGTCCTCTAGGGGGAGGTCCATCGTATCCTTCGGCAGTATTAACAAAATTCCCTCCATATGACAGGATATTTGACCAATTTGGTTATCTCCAAGGTACAAAATCATTTCTGGGGTAAGGAATTCCAGGATAAATAGCCACGGGAAGTGGTTGTTGGTAAAATTGATTAACCATAGGTTGTTGAGTTCCTAGATAAGTATATCCCCAAGAAGTCGTATTGTTGATAGGTTGTGGCCCTAAGGGTTGGAATGTACTATATGGGGGGGAACAACATCGGTATTGGTGGGGGGTATAACTACTGCAGGTTGTGCTACAGCTACAACTTGTCCTAAACTAGACATAGTTCCACTGATAGGTAACGTAACTTGCGCCGGGGTTTTCCCCCAGGCGTGAGAGTTTACTGACATGGCTTTATTTGAGGATTGTCCCCCAACCATGATAGGTATGGAAGGGCTAGTAATAGGTCTAGGATGTGACACTATAGGGTTGTGGTTTAGATATGGATTATCTTGAAATGGAATTTATTCAATAGGTCCTAACACTTGAGCTAGTGAACAATATCCTTTAGTCCATGGGTTACGAGAAGTCTCGCCATAAGTTGGGTGGCCATCAGAAGAATTTTTAATTTCAGATTCAGGCCAAGGGTCTGTATTATGGGTTAATCATGCCGGTAAAGTTTCATGATGGGACACAGGTGGAGGAATAATTCTTTCTATTTTCTCTGAAAAGTTATGAGCTAGATCAAGAAATTCATTAATTCTTCTATGTTCCTCCTCTCCCAAGGGAGGATTTCCTGGTGAGGGTCTAATAACCCTGAATTCAGAAATAACTTAGCCCATAGAAGTCCTCCAAAAAGGAGCATCCGGACCATAATCTAGTGGGGTAGAAGTATCGCCATGGCCTCCCAATAGCAGATGTGCAGAAAAATCGGTTGTAGGAGGCAATTCGACTAAAGGAGTAGCATGAGTAGAGAAATTTCCTCTAGGTGGAGTAAGTTCCATATGATCCTCAACCGAAGCTATTATCTCCATGGTTACCCATTCTTCCCCTTCCATGGCTGGAGGAGAGTCAGGAGGTAAATCCTGCAACCTACGGGATTGACATTGTGCAAGCTGCTCAGCCATGGTGGTGGTTGGAAGTATTCTAACCTAGGTCAAATAAAAAATCACACAAAAACACCTACACGGAGCTAAAGGTAACTAGTCTTAAATGATAGGAGGGGTTCAAAGTCTAGTTTCTCACCAAGATTATCAAGAGTTTACAAGCTTAGGCTATAAAGTCGAGATGGCCAAGAGGTTAACTCGATTTGGATAGGATATCCTAGTGGGGTCTCCCGATATATGCAAGGTACATGGGAGCTAAAATTGGTAGTAGTATTGTCTAATGCACAACCATTCACAAGGGTCCTTCCTATATACAATCGAGTACGTGAAAGAACCTTTCTATATACCTCAAGGGTACATGAAAGACCATTTCTATATACCGATGGTACATGGAAGAACCACGTGAGTCCCGGGATGTAGTGTAGACAAATAATGACAGCTCCTACACTTAAATACGCCCGAACACGTCTCTAGCCTATCACTCAACTTTCTATACAAATTTTAACCTAAAGATACCATTGATTTTATCTTGACAATTAGGTGAATGTTTGTGGAAATGTTGTCTCCAATAATGCAGATTAACTCTATATGCAACAGAAAACACTTCTTTGACTGTCGATGAAAACTACTTAAGGTAAGGAGAAAATTTTCGCTTCTCTTTTTCCAAGAACCTTAAAATAATTCCATTTCAACAGCACAAACTTGAATCGAGAAATGCAAGAAAATGATTTTTTTTCAAACACAATTTTTTTTCAATCAAGCACTCAAAAGATTTCTGAAAATTTTGACAAAGAAACTAAGCGTCTAGTGTGCATGCAAACTATATTTGCTACACAATGTCAAAAAATCTATTTCTTCTAATCTATTTATGCAAAAATGACAACTTCTAAAGCATAAACAAGAAGAAACTAAAATGGTTATTTTTTGTATTTTTCTGGAAAATATGAGACACTGAAAGTAGTCTAAAATGAACTAATTCAAAAGAGGCCATGATTTTCTTTTCAAAATTAAAAGTTTCCAGATATTTCATTAAAACCAAAACTGAAACTATCTACCATTTTCCCCTATAAGAATGAAAAAGATCAAGGCTTTGTAAACTAAGCTCAAAAGAGAATCAGGTTCACAAAGTACTCTCAAATAGCAGGCAGATGCAAAGAACACAACAAAATATCAAAGAAGCAAACAAGCGACACAGAGTTTTTAGAAAGATAAAAATATTCCAAACAAACAAAATAAAAGTTTTACAAAGATTTTTTGAAGCTTACCTCAAAATTCAAATCAAAACACTCAGAATTCAATACACAAGCGCCTACGACGCTCTGAAAATTGAAAGGAAAAGTGCCCTGGATGATGGATGATGCTCTATTTGTTGAAGGAAGAAGAACCCTGGAAGGAGGGCTGCGCTCTGTCAATTAAGGGAAAAGGTGCCCTGAACGAAGATCGACGCTCTGTTAACCGAGGAGAGGTGCGCTGTCCAAACAGTTTAATGAAAATTCAGAACTGCATGAGAAACAGAAAAGTCTCAGTTGAACTGAAAACAGTAAGAAAAAAGCAATTACCCAGAGAATAGTAAAAACTATAATCCAGAACCGAGGAAAATTATCATAAATAAAATGAAAGGAGTAGCTTACCTTGAAGACTAAAACAACAAAGAGCAGAGAGAAAAAAACTTCACCAGTGGAATGGTTACCAAAGAGTTGTATATCTGACTAGATCTGCACTAGATCTGACTAGATCTTCCCCATATCTGATCGCTTTTTCCTTCCCCAATGGAGTCACCAATTTTGTTACTACAAATTCTCAACTAGTGCTGGCACTGCTTGTTCCTCTGTAATGCAAAACACAACTACAGAACAAAATAATCACAGCCACATATCCTTCCCTTGAATAGTCAAATTAATTAACATAACACATCATATACCTCAACCGTAGACCTGTTTATCTTCTCTCTGAAAAGTCCTTGAGATGATTCAATACCTGCAAGAAAGATACAAGACAAACGAAAAGATGAGATCATCATGATAATGAACTATCCATATTGGTGATCAAGGAGTCCAATAATATTTAATCACAAACAAAATAATCAAATATAGGAATGGGAAATGTTTTTGTATTAATTATGGGTGAGAAGAAGTACAACCAAAAGTCTTGATGCTGATAGCTTCTGTCTCAACAAATGTCTACAAACTCCAATGAAGAACTCTCTAGCTATAAGCTACCTCTACTTTGCCTCTATATAGACTTCAAACTAGCAGCATAAGGATGCTTTTTCTGGTCTCCCTCACTCTCTTCATAGAAGCTTCATTTATAGGCCAAAAATCCATAGGATGACTTGACAAAAACATAGGATGAGATCGCTATGGGTGAGGGAGGCGAATGCCACCTCTCTCAAACATGTAGGAACTAATTCCACGAAGGATCCCATATGAAATATTCTATAAAATTCTTTTTTCCCCCTTTAAGTGGCCATTGACGCTTTTGGGTAAACTGGACAGAGCGTCGATTTAGGATTTTTCCCACTACAAAGGGCTGATGGCGCTTTTTGCTCAACTGATGGAGGCATCGACGACGCTCTATGGAAAAGGTGAAAGAGCACCATTCCTTCTAGGTCAGGGAAAAAAATGGCCAAGATTATCCAAATCAGGATTTTTGAGAGGTTCACATGCAACAAGAAAGTTATCTGAAGGTTGACTAGGCAATGTGAGATTTTCATGTGCAACAGACCCCAGAACCATCTCAGGATACATAGCTAGTGGAGGATTCCCAGCAACAGGAAGATACTGAAGTCAATCAGGATGTTGTTACACAAGAACCAACATCCTCATAAATCCTTACTGAAGCTCCATTTCAAACGAGAAAAACTTATCCTGAGGTGTACATAATCCCTGATGTGGAGCTGGGAGAAGATGAACATATGCAGTCACAGTCATTAGGGGACACTAAGGTATTTGGGGAATAGTCTTATATTTTGGGAGATATGGAAGTAACTCAATATCATTTCCAGAAGCATGAAGAAATCAGCGGATAGGACGCTGATACACAAGAACTAGTAGTCTTGCATCTCTCCGTCAAAGCCATGGATGAAATTCAAAAAGTTGTAGTTGGGACTCAGGAAGATGTGGAAATTGAAACTCAGGAAGAAGTTATTACACAAGAGCCAACCTCTTCACAATTGAATGTTGAAGTTGCTGAAGGAGAATTTCAAGAAAAGGATGCTATCACACAAGAACCACCATCCTCAGAATTAATGACAGAAGTACCCATACAGGATAGAACTAAAGGAGGGGAGCTTCAAAAAGAAGATGTTGTTACACAAGAACCAACATCTCCAGAGGTGGTTGCATAAGTCCCTTTTTAGGAAGAGACCGTTGAAACCTTGATAGAAGAAGTTGTTACACTCCTAGTGCATAATGTTCAAGATGAAACATCGGATGTCAAGGTATGCACTCAATTTTCCCAGAACTTTGTCAATATGGACTTTGATGATGAGGAAAATGCAGGAGAGAAAAGAAGCCAGGGGATGATTAAAGAACTCTCAATGTAAAAATGGAAGTGAATAAATGGAAGAGGAAGGTGGATAAGTATTAAGAAGGAATGATCCCCCTCGTTGATCATGAAAAGACTATCAGAGAACTGAGCGAGAAATGGGAAGAAGATTTATCGTTATAGAAATTACGATGGGAAGAGATACAAAAAGAATTGAAGGAGATGAAAAGGTTCAAATCTATGTAGATGGAGAAGGACCGACTGTATACTCTTTCCCAAGAATTGTTAAGCAATAGAGTGCCATCGCCTTCTTACACTGGATTTTTGTTTGAACAATTTATTTGGTTTAAATTGAAAGCAGTAAATGAGGGGAGACCTTATGAAGTGGAAACCTCAGCCCAGTTTCTGGATACTTTTATGGAAAGTAATTTCGTTGAGAAGAACCTGCTCTGTGAAATTTGCCTACATGAAATGGATTGTCCCTTTGGACCATCATTCGAACCCTGCCCCTTACCTTGGATATGTTCAACAAAGATATTTTTCCTCCTTTCTCAGCAATCATGTGCAGTGGGAAAGATATTTCCAGACCTACTCTCACAATGAGGCCAGCACTAATCTTTGGGTTCGAAATGAGCCTCAATCCCCTCACCTTATCCTTTCTCTACAGCAACAAAGGATTAAATATTCCATCAATACCCAACAGATAGTTGTATTTCAAGAAAGGGTCATATCTAGGTGTGTTGGACAAATTACCATGCAGCAGCAATCATCCTTGCAAGGCAGTAAGCATAGATGGCAGGCTGCCCCTTTATCACTGTAGAATAGGGACCCTTACTGTTTTAGGAATTGTAAACATGCTCTTTCAAGGATCGAAGGATATGTGGGATGTATGAGGAAGTGTGGAGCTAATTGGCTGGGACTCAAGTTCATTTTTTCTCTTATCCGGTGGCCAGGAAAACCATATAGGGAATATTTCTTTTTGACAAAGGCAGAAGAAGAGTAGTGTTGGAGATATTGGGTTGCCTAAAATGGATTTCTAGAAATACAGGGATCACCTCAGCTCAATTATAACTTGTATTCTTTCCATAAACAAAGTACAAGGCCTTCTTCATATTTGGACTAATGGATATTGTTGCATAGGGACATGCAACATGAGAGTTGGGGGGAGATGTTGGGCCCCGGAATGACCCCCTTTTTACCACACTTGATATACTCCTTTTTCCTTATCTTAGCCTATTTTCATGCACCTAACAAATGTTTTTCCTTTAGCAAAGCCCTGATTCCTCATAGGTATGATTACTTATTGTTCTATCTTATTAATACTTATGATTGTAATAAATAGGGCTTTACCTCTTGAATTATGCTAATAAGTTTGTTTTATGAAGATTGTTCAAAGAATTAAGGATACAAGTGCATCAGGTCAAGCGGATTCTAAAAGAAATGAATATCTATTTCCAGCTGTGCCCACAGACTCTATCTTTACAGGTGAAACAAAGTCAAAGACACTCATCCTATGCAAGCTGCAACAACCAAGGCTACAATAGACTCGGTTCAGTAGTGCGCCATTATTCAAGGGTAGCTGCAACTGACGGAGTAATTCTTGATTTGGTTCTATTATTTCATTATTTCCTCATGCAACAAACTTCCTATATTCTTTTCTTTTGTTTCACCATAGCTGTAATAGCACATTGTAATAGGGAAGCCTGAAGATTGTACATCTTCACGGCTGCCCGATATTAGTGGATAGAAGTTATGAAGATTAATGTATAAATATTAGGGAGTATCTAGAGCCGAGGGTTGGAAAATAATTGATCATATTGTTGATGTAATTGTAACTTCGGAATGTATTCACTTGTATATCTTATCTATTGTTCCCCGATGTTTATTCCGGGATGTGTTTGTAATGTAATTGAGTCATGTCATGCCCCGATGTTCTGATCGAGAGTTTCTATAATGTAAACAAGTCATGTCAATTCATTGTGAGTAACCCTCCTATTGTTCAAGGGTTAAAATCCCTACAGCTCTGGAGCCCTAGGGTTATTAGATTCTCCTAGAGAAGTCAGCCCTAGTGAGTTATTGTCAAGTCGAGAATTAGTATAAATAGAGAGCGAGCCTCTCTATTTATCACACACTCACTCAGACTCAGTTGTAGCACATATCTGAGAGATAAGAAGTTGTTGGGGATAGAAAGAAAGAGGCTACTGCTATCGGGAGATCATCTCACTGTTTTTGGGTTTTACTTTTGGTGTTGATTCTATCTCAGAGGAAGTTGAGGGGTTTTCTCCATTTATGGTTTCCCCAAGGAAAAAATATTGTGTTCATTGTCTCTTGTGTTTGATTGTTGTGCTTGTTATTCTCTCAGTTAAAGATCCTAATATAATGCTAGCTTGAATAATAAAATCTAACATGGTATCAGAGTTAACCTGAGAAGAAGACACTATGCAGCTATGGGAACTAGGGCTTCCTACTTTTTGGATCTCTTTCCACATATTTTCAGCAAGAAGTTTGGGATGACTCTCCTCCCTAGGGTGCATCTTTCTATCAAAAGAGAATCTAATTCTGAGTTTTTTCAGTTTTGGACTCGACACTACTGCCGGAAATTAGGGCTTTCCACAAAAGTGGAATTTTTGAGTGAGGCTAGGAATGGATTGATCTCCTCCTCAAAATTGAATTTTAGAGATCAAGATCAAAGCATTTGGTTGGACAGAACTCTGGGAAAGTCAAACCCTAATCTGCTCCTGAACCGACACTACAGAAATTTAGCTCGAAATCCAGATATGCCATCTTGACCTGGTAAGATATAAATATTTTATATTTCCAATTGAGGTTCTTAGTTAAGATGTCTCATCATACCAAGCTTGATGAAAAGCTTGAGGGAGATAATAACTTTCGAGCCTGGAAGTATAGGATCTCCCTGGTCCTGGAAGAAAATGAGTTGGACTCCTATATCAATGAGGAGGTTCCAGTTTTAGAGGGAGATGAGGCTAAGGCCTTATAAAAGAAGAAATTGGTCATGGCTAAGAGGATTATTTTTTATTCAATCAAGGATCACCTCATACCATAGGTGTCCTCCCTAAAGACACTTAAAGATATGTTTGATTCGCTGACCAAACTATTTGAAGGGAAGAACATAAACCGGAAGATGACTCTAAGAAACCAACCGAAGAATGTAAAGATATAGAATGCAGAGACCATCTAGTATTACTTTACAAGGGTCTCTCAGATCAAGGAACAACTGGAAGTAGTAGATGAAGAAGTGGAGAATGTAGAGATTGTAATGACCACCTTGAATCGTCTCCCTAGATCATGGAACTCCTTTATTCAAGGGATCTATGCTAGAAAGACGCCAGTCAAATTTAGTATACTATGGGAAGAATGCTCTCAAGAAGAAGCTCGGATAGTAGCTCGAGAAGAAAAGATGGGAAGTGAAGATCAAGCTCTCACAGTTCAGTCCAAGAAAAGCAAAAGAAGTTCTCATCACTCCAGAAGTAAGCATTTCCATAAAAATAACACTAGAAAATATTTGTCTAGAATCAAATGTTATACATGTGATGAAGGAGGACAATTTGCAAAATATTTTCCTAAAAGACAAAATAAGAAAAAGGGAAACAAGAGAAGACATCATGCTCATGCTGTAGAGGATGACGAACCTTCCACAAAGAGAACCAGACAAGAAAGTGATGATTTTTCAAATGATGAAGAATATGTCTTGATTTCCACTCTCACGGGAAACATCACACATGGAAGCAATGATTGGATTATAGATAGTGGGGCTTCCAAACAGATGATGAGATTCAAAGAGTTCTTTGTGAAACTATCAGAACATTAATCACCCAACAAGGTGAAACTTGGAGATGACTACCAGTATCCAATAAAAGGTAGTGGGGAATCCTCCTATAAGCTAGACTCTAGAAAGTCTATGAAGATGCAAGATGTATTGTTTGTACCAAGACTAAAGAAGAACCTCCTCTCCATATCTGCATTAGATGCAAAAGGCATGAGAGTTGCATTTATAGATGGCCAAGTTATCATGTGGCCAAAGGGAAAGACTATTAATGATGCAGTAGTGATTGGGGAACAAGAGGGAGGTCTATACAAATTGAAGGGCCATCCAGAACAAGATTTGGTCCATGACACAGTAGAGCCAAATGAACTTTGGCATAGAAGGCTTGCACATGTGCATTACATAGCACTACCACTTGCAAGCAAAGTTGTTGAAGGTCTTCCAGAAATTTAGGAAAAACATGATGGAGTCTACAAAGGATGTGCGAAAGGAAAGAACACAAAGAATACATTTCCAAGTAGTGAGAGCAAGGAAAAAGGAATCTTAGAAATCATTCAATTCGATGTATGCGGTCCAATGTCATCCAGTTACTTAAGCAGGTATGTATACTATGTTTCCTTTATTGATGATTTTTCTAGGAAGACATGGATAAATTTTATGAAGAACAAAGATGAAGTTTTCAGCAAGTTCAAGGAATTCGAAGCCTTGATCGAGAACCACACTGAAAATAAGATCAAGACCTTTTGATCAGATAATGACGGAGAATTCACATCAAATGAATTCAAAGAGTTATGCAAAGATTCAGGGATTAAGAGGGATTTATCCACTCCATATAATCCACAACAGAATGAGGTTATAGAAAGGAAGAATAGAACGATCATGGAAGCTGCAAGGGCTATGATTCATGATCAAGATATTCCCATGCATCTATGGGTAGAAGCTTCTAGAACATCGGTGCATGTACAGAACCATACTCCACACAGAGTACTCGAGAACAAGACACCCGAACAAGTATTTTCCGGCAATAAATTAGAAGTCAGCCATCTCAGAATATTCGGTTGTCTAGTGTACATATACATTCCGAAAGAAAAGAGGACAAAGTTAGATCCTTCAGGAAAGAAGGGTATATTCGTGGGATACTCTGAAAGCTCGAAGGATTACAGAATATACTTCCCAGGATTCAAGAAGATTGACATTAGTAGGGATGTAACATTTGGTGAAGACTCATCTTACAAAAAATCCAGAAAGAGACCTACTAAAGAACCTGAAGAAACAGAAGCACCCAGAATTCATGACACAACCATGAACAAAGAATATCAAGAAGAAGATCGAGAATTGGAAGAACCTCAAGAACCTGTAGATCCACCTCATAAGAAAAATACTCACAAGAGGAAACCTACTTGGGTACAAGAAGCTATCCAAGGTGCAAAAAGATATGGGGCTCCAGAAGAGAATCACAGAGAAAGAAAGAGGACCAGGTCCTACTTCGAGTATGTAGCTTTATTATGTGACTTTATCAATAAAGAACCTTCCAATAATGAAGAAGCAGTAGAAAGGAAAGAATGGAAAGATGCTATGATCAAAGAGTATCAATCGATCATGAAGAATGATGTTTGGGATGTTGTCCCAAGACTAGAGGGAAAGTCTGTTGTAACTTCCAAATGGATCTACAAGATCAAGCATGCTGCAGATGGCAGCATAGAGAAATATAAAGCAAGATTCGTGGCTCGTGGCTTCTCACAGAAAAAAGGAATAGATTTTGAAGAAACATTTGCACTGATACACTTCCATAAGATACACTTCCATAAGATCAATACTTTCTCTGGCTGCATTGATGAAATGGAAGATACACCAAATGGATGTCAAGATTTCTTTCTTGAATGGTGTAGTGGAAGAGGAAGTGTATGTAGAGAAGCCACTCGATTTTGAGACACATGACAGGGATTCTCATGTGTGTAGATTGAAGAAATACCTAAATGGTTTGAAATAGGCACCCAGGACATGGTACGACAGAATTGATAGCTTTCTATCCAGTTTGGGATTTAGCAAAAGTAAAGAAGTTTCCAACCTTTACTACAAGGTTGAAGATGGGAACCCAGTGATACTCCTACTGTATGTAGATGATTTGTTTGTAACATGTATGGATGGCTTGATTGCTGATACGAAGAGGAAGCTTGCTGCGGAATTTGAAATGAAAGACTTGGGTATGATGCATTATTTTCTAGGCATGGAGGTGTGGCAGAATGCAGATGGAATTTCCCTGGGGCGAGGAAAATATACGGTAGAGATCCTGAAGAAATTTGGGATGATGCACTGCAAGGCCATGACCACACCTATGGCATCAAACCTGAAGCTATTGATTGATGCTTCATCAGAGTCAGTTGATGCTATGATGTATCGTCAGATGATTGGGTCCCTGATGTAGCTGACAAACACAAGACCAAATATTTGCTTTGCTATGAACACCTTGAGCCAATTCCTGACAGACCCAAGACATGTTCACTTGATTGATGCAAAGCATATTCTGAGATACCTGAGAGGTACTGTTGATTATGGGCTCAAGTATGAGGTGAATCAGAAGATTAACCTGGAGGGTTATGTTGATTCAAATTGGGCAGGCATCGCCATCGATAGGAAGAGCACTTCAAGGTGTTGCTTCAGTATGGGATCAGGTGTGATCTCTTGGTTTAACAGGAAGCAATCCTGTGTGGCACTGAGTACATCTGAAGCAGAGTATGTCGCAACTTGTTCAGCTAGTTGTGAGGCAGTATGGCTGAGGAAGATATTGTCTGATTTATTTGATCTCCAGTTGGATGCTACTTGTATATATTGCGACAACCAGAGTTTTGTGAAGTTGTCGGAGAACCCAGTGTTCCATGACAAGTTGAAGCATATTGAGATCAAGTATCACTATATCAGGGATATGGTGCAGAGAGGAGCAGTGAAGCTCCAATATGTTGTGACGGACGAACAAATAGCTGATGTGTTGATGAAGCCATTGGCCAGAGTGAAGTTTGAGTACTTCAGGGAGAAGCTTTGTGTTCTCTAGATCAAGGTTTCCCCCAAGGGGAAGAGATGAGTCCATGAGCCATTCTAACATGGTGAGAGGATTGGTTCCTTCCATGGTTAGATGTAAGGACTGAGCCATTCTGTCATAGTGAGAGGATTGGTTCCTTCCATGTCAGATGTGAGTGCTGAGCCATTCTGATGTCATGGTAGGATTGGCTCCTACATGATCAGATATAAGGGCTATTTCCATTCTCTGAATGGAGGTACTTGTTCAGTTACCAAGAATACTCAGTCTAGGACTGAGGGCCATTTTGATATGACTGTGGGATGTAGTATCATATGATCATATATAAGTGCAGGGCCATTTTGATGTGATTGAGGGATATGTTCCCACTTGATCAGATATAAGGGTTGTTTCCATTCTCTGAATGGAGGCACCTGGTCAGTTACCAGGAACCCTTAGTTTGGGACTGAGAGCCTTTCTGACGAGTCAAAATCAGATGTAAGTGTAGTGGATTTCCATAGATGGTAGTAGGTGTGTCCTACCAGGCTGGTGGATGTGAGTGTTGTGCCTTTTCACAGATGATAGTAGTTGTGTCCTATCATGCTGGTGAATGTAAGTGTTGTACCTTTCTGATGAGTCAGGGTTAGATGTAAGTGTAGCTCCTTTCCATATATGATAGTAGTTGTGTCCTATCATGCTAGTGGATGTGAGTGATGTGCCTTTTCATAGATGATAGTAGTTGTGTCCTATCATGCTGGTGAATGTAAGTGTTGTGCCTTTCTGATGAGTAAAGTTAGATGTAAGTGCAGTGCCTTTCCATAGATGATAATAGTTGTGTCCTATCATGCTGGTGGATGTGAGTGTTGTTCCTTTTCATAGATGATATTAGTTGTGTCCTATCATGCTGGTGAATGTAAGTGTTGTGCCTTTCTGACATGGTGTTGGATGTGTTCCTCTCATGGTCAGATGTGAGTGCTGGCCATTCTGACTTAGGGTCAGATATAAGTGCTGAAGAAGACCTACAAGGAGGCTAGGCCTACAACCAACATGAAAAAGGGTTGGATCTGTAGAACTTCCTGTGACGAGAAGAATCATGAGATAGCACTAGTGATGTTGACCCAGTGATGATCCAGATCGAGTAATGATCCAAATTGAGTGATGATCCAGATCCAATGATGATGATAGAGCGGTGATGATCCAGATCCAATGATGTTGAGCTAGCAGAGATGATCCATATCGAGTGATGATCTAGATCCAGTGATGATGATCTAGATCGAGTGATGATACAGATCCAGATGAATATGACCTAGAGATGAAGATGACTTGAATATGATGAGAACTCAATGATGATCCAGATGATACAGAGAAGAAGAATTGTGCTGATAAATTGTGTCGAGAGAATACCTTCCTAGTTAAGAGGGAGTGTTGATGTAATTGTAACTTCGGAATGTATTCACTTGTATATCTTATGTATTGTTCCCTTATGTTTATTCCGGGATGTGTTTGTAATGTAATTGATTCATGTCATGCCCCGATGTTCCGATTGGGAGTTTCTATAATGTAAACAAGTCATGTCAAGTCATTGTGGGTAACCCTCCTATTGTTCAAGGGTTAAAATCCCTGTCGTTTGGGGGCCCTAGGGTTATTAGACTCTCCTAGAGAATTCAACCCTAGTGAGTTATTGTCAAGTCGAGAATTAGTATAAATAAAGAGTGAGCCTCTCTATTTATCACACACTTACTCACACTCATTTGTAGCACATAGTTGAGAGAGAATAAGTTGTTGGGGCTAGAAAGAAAGAGGCTACTGTTGTCGGGAGATCATCTTACTGTTTTGGGATTTTACTTTTGGTGTTGATTCTATCTCAGAGGAAGTTGTGGGGTTTTCTCCATTTATTGTTTCCCCAAGGAAAAACATTGTGTTCATTGTCTCTTGTGTTTGATTACTGTGCTTGTTATTCTCTCAGTTAAATATCCTAATATAATACTAGCTTGAATGATAAAATCTAACACATATTGTATAAGCTGTGATAGATACTGTACTCTCATTCCATCATCTAATAGAAGGAGCATGATTCTTCTGATTTCTATGTTTTAACTTGTGGTAGTTTCTGGCATCTCTCTTTGAAGGCCAGGCCCACCTTCCTACAGAGACCGCCAAGTTAATTAGGTATTTATCTTCTCTGCCGTGTGGTGTGGATGTTATACTAGATGTATTATTTATAACAGTTGCAACAATAATTATTTATTGCATGTTTCCTCAATTGACCAGTAATCACATTTCTTGTAAGCTACAATAGAGTGTTGCTCCAGTCGACTGTGTAGACTAATTTTCTTTATGCACTTGTGTGGTAGCTATAACAGCCGAGCTCATCCCTAGTTTCTTTCAATTGTTGTCTTTCTTGAGTTTCGCTAATTCAGTCCATTCACAGTTATAATTTTTTAGTTCAATTTCTGCATTTCAGATTTCTAAATCAAGTTGGATGGAGATAGTCATAATTGATCTTCAAATGGCTTGGTAATTTAGGATTTAACTTTCTGCAAAAGTAAATCTAGATGTTTATTTTCTGAATCTTTTATTTCTAGATCAAGGTTGTAAGAAGGTATTTGTGATTCTGCATTCTTAAGAAGTTAAATTAGATCAGGTTAATCATGGGAAGAGTTAGGATGAATAGGAAGGGAGGATAGTTTATTCAACACTATCAACTACTTAGTGTTTAAGCATAGACATTGTAAAATTATCATTGCAACAAAAAGACTTTCCTGGGTTGATAATTTATATTGAACGTTCTGTATGTTGGCTTTAATTAACTTGCATATAGAGTTCCCAACAAGTATTGTTTTCTCGAGATGTCCAGATACTTTCAGAGATCATTCTTTGTTTTGAGGGAGCTCACGATGCAGATCAAAGAGGCCAAGGGAGGAAGAGAAAAAAGAAGAAGAGGACTCAATTCAAAAGGTGAGGTGAGTGAGGAGGGGAGATGTAATAGCCATATTTGAAGGAGCATCCCACTGGTGGTATAATGATGGCAATGAGCCTCTCCAAATCATAGCTATTACCGACACAACCATCCCTCATAATCAACTTGGGCGCAGGAGTTACTGCGTAAGAATCCTGGAAAAGTAAGTAATGATAATGTTCAATTAGGTATATGACAAATTATTTTGTTTCTTTTAGAGATAACTATATGCATATTGTATAGCTCTTCTCTCTGGTTGGCACTTTGTTCCAGTTTCCTTTGTCTTTGCTGCCTAACCCTCTTCCTCCTATGAGACGGGAAAGCTAAGCCTCCTAGGTGGACCGTGGGAGACTGGGAGTGTTGATTCAAATGATTTTGACCCTAGTAAATGAATGGAAATTGGAATAAATCCTGGAATCTTGGACTAACTAGTATAGGATATTATTCATGAACACAAACAAAAGGCAACGTACTGCTAGCCTGCTACCAAAGATTTGTCATCCCATACTTGTCTTGTGGTGGCCATATAAATGGTTGGCACTAGGTGAACCCCCGAGAAACTTACATACCCATTGGACTAGGTTAGCTTCAAATCCGTCAAAACATGCTCAATGCATTGTAAATTAAAACTTGTAAGTTGTAACCCAAAAAACAACACCATTACTTTTTCCTTATGGAGCCTTGAGAGTGGAGGATTGTCAAATCAATTCACCATCCATAGATATGACTCATATGAGCATTTAATTTCATATCATATACTCAAATATTGAAGTGGCTTGTAAGTTGTGAGATCATGTGACTAGGTGAACACGAAGATGCAAGATGGAAAACTGAGTTGGCAGGCTGGCTTTCTCTGAGACCAATATTTAATGAAGTTGGTGAATCAATAATGCATGCCAATTCCATTAAATGCTTTAAAAGTGAACATTGAATCTCGAGTCACAGTCTTGACTCACGGAGTTGAACTTCGCATTGGGAAGTCGAGTGGGTCACTATGGTCTGTTCCCATTGGGACCAAGATCCTCATCTGTGATCCGACTATTTGAGGGAACTTGGGTAGACTCTGAGTTCCGACTCTTCCATAGTCCACTAAATCAGTGATAACCCATGGACGGGCAAATTTTGTAGCTTCCCTTCTATTGTAAATTTACCCAATCTTACTCAATTTCATTATTGATGGGCTAAAAATGAAACTATTTTTTTTTGCATGGTAAAATTCCTTGTGGCCTTCTATGAAGAGTAGAATGAGCTTTGAAGGGCTCTGAAGGCTTAAAATTTGAAACCTGGTTTCATATGCAAACATAAAGGTAACAAATAAATGTAGTCCGAGCTGAAATAGTATGACATTAATTTCAAACCAGAAATATCTTTGAAAATTGTATCTTCAACCTTTTATTTGCAAGAATTTAGTGAATGCGTGTCTCTAGCTCTTTTTTCTAAATAAAGAAAAAATTATAACAAATTTTAGTTTCCTTACAACGCATGGCAACTATTTCCCAGAACTTCATCTTCCAATTTTTCCAAAACAAGCATTAAAAACTTTTAGGCTACCTTTCAACCATTTGAATCTGAATGGTAATAAATTACTGAGAATATTAAATTCAATTAAAAGTTCACAAGCATTTCTCAAAATTGTTTGTAAATAATAATATTAATTTTGGAGAAACATACAGAGTGAAACTAAAATACATACTCTCCAAAGAATTTATTTTATTTTATCTAATCTTTATTCTTAAAGAATGCCCGCCTCTTTTACTCGTTTCCATAAATATTTGAAATAAAAGTAATTTAATGGAGTTGAGATTCATGTAAAATGGAAATTAATACACGTATAAATATAAATATATTATACTCCATTAAATTAATAAGAAACACAAATAAATGACTTTTACCTTTATAAAGTTAAACATGAAATAAAAGTTTAAAAGGTAAAAGATTTTGACTAAATTCTCAAAAAAACCCATCATAATCACTACTTCATATGAGTTTTAAGTAAATGTTTAGATTAAGATGGGAAATAAGCATAAAATCTTTAATCAAATTATTATAATTTTGCCCAAAAAATGCCAGAATTTTAATAAAATGTTAAAGGCTTGTAAAAGTGAATGGATCATTCAAATTCATAAGTAAAAGGATGTTTCCGTTATTTGATATAAACTCCTTCAATATGTGAATCAAAATTATTAAAATCGAGCTTTTATTTAATTAACTATTATCTACCAAAACAGTCGTCAATTCACAAATGCATCGACAAACCAAAATTTGGTAAAATAGTTGAAGCATCATATTAGTTCAACCATTCCAAACCCAAGGATATGATTATCTCAAACAATCTCAAGTAAGACTAAGCAAGTGTTGTTCATCATCTAGAGGGCCAAAATATGCCAGCGAGAAAGATATCCAAATCACCAAATCCTTATACAATGAAAGCCAAGCCAAAGAAGAAGTATCGCAGAAAGCGGAGGATCAAAGAAAGAAAGACAAGAACCCACTTACCAAAGTGAGAAAGATAAGATGAAAGAAAACTAAAAGCCGCTATTTACAAAATTTATGTGGGGGTCCCTTTAATTTCATAAAAAATCAAGAGGAGTTGTTGGGGTTCCAACAAATGACGATATGCTCGGAGAACCAGTTATCTCTATATGTCTACCTAAAGATTAAAGATATAGGAAATCATAGTCAAGGTTTTCTCGAAATATCAAATTTCACACCACATGACTTTACCCTCTCACTAGCCTATATAGTAAAGTTTGAACTTTATTATTGTCACAATCAAATGAATTATCCCAATTATTATTCAAAGACTTCATAGCGAAGAATGACTTTAAAATATATGCACAACAATTAAACCTCACGAGGAATGATTTCTCAACAACTAAAGATAATCAAATAAACATCGTCATAAAGATATGACCTCCATACCCTAAGAAGATATCAAGGTTAAATTCCCCATCCATTAGATATAGAGAAAAGTATAAAATTTGTTTTTTGCAATTTTTTTATTTTTTATTTTTTATAATAATATTAATTAGATCTTTGATTCAAGGCTACTATCCAGGCTTGGTAACCAGATATTGATAGCATCATTCACGAGACTTGTTAGAGATAAACAGGTTTGCTCGTGATGAGACCTCTTGTCCCTTAATCTTATGACCAAGATCCATCACCTCGGTGATAAAAAATGATGTTATCCCCAACATGGATGACAATCATGATTAGGTTGGCTCTATTTAGAGACCTCCTATTCTTCAACCAAATTATTTATTTATTTGTTTACTAACAAATTCACTCTAATGGATGGGAAAAATAACTCAAATAAAACTTATTAAATAGCATGGAAGGCCTAATTATGGATATTGCAATTGATTGAAAAGATTCTAAGAGAAAAAATTCTTGATAGGATAACTTTCCTAGCTAATGATATCGTTCTCAAAAATAAAACCCAAGAATAATAACCGAGAGTTCAATTGACTGATTGGCTAAGTTCATAAGAAATGTTTCAAGGCTAGGAGTGATTCAGTCACAATAAGAAAATTTGATGTGGCAAGAGACTCCTTACAATGATTCCCCATAAAGATATCAGGTTGATTAGTAGAGAGACATATCAATATCAACCAGTGTGCCACCACATTATTATTTATATACAACCACAAACTTCAAGCAAACTAAGAAAATTTAAAACCAAGCATACTTGAAATCGAAAGGGAAAGTTAAAATGATTGTCTTAACTAAAACACCCAAAAAATATATACAAATAAACTTCAAGTAGGATCTAATTAAATCAAAATCCTAGCTAAGAGAAATGTGTATCACAATTCAAAAAGAAGACTCTGATACTCACACAGATGGTAAATTTTAAACGATAAGAAAAAATATTAATATTTATCGAAACTTGAGTTGTCTGTTGAACAAGTCAAATGAACTTAAAATATGAAAATAAAGATGCATTCATAATCTATAAAATGAACTATATAAAATAATGTAAAAATCATGAAATGATGGCATGCATAAAGAAGGACGACCAATCTCCCAATATTTAAATTGACCGCGATACGGTAATACAAAGGATTGAACTTTTAGTAATTTCAAAAAATGGTCAAATATAAACAAAAATAGAAACGATAGATATGAATATAATATACATGTCAGTATGATAGAATGAGTTCATCATTAGGTTTCGTCATAATCATTTAATTGTTGATATAAAGAGTCCACGTTTGTGATAACATTTGTTAAATAAACGGAAGGTATATTTGGATAAAATAGGTCATTTTATTGAATCTTAACTACATAAGAAAACCAAAATAAGAAATACAAGTGCTACAACATGAGTGAGTTATGTTCATAATTTTTTTTTGTCAAAAGAGATTAAAAATTATGAACCCATTCTTTATAATTTACTTTTTTCAAATCTTCTTGCTTTAAAAAAAATTCAAATGATCATATGTGAGAATTTTGTCATTAATTTTTACTAATCATTAATGGAAAATAAGACTAAAATGATATGACTAACCTACAAAGCATAAGAAAGATAATAAAATAATTGAAGCATGAGTAGAGTCATGTGTACTTCCCTGAACAATAGTTTGTCCTCATGTCCTCATCCAAAATATTGACACATCGTTTATTAACTGCACATTATTAAAAAGAAAGAAACCTACTTGAGACAAATGAACCAATTAAGTTAAGTCTAAAATTACCTCTAAAACTAAATCTATACATATGCACAATGAAATCAAATATACAAGTAAAATGAAATATCATGAATCATTTTCAACCGTGCAAGATGGAATATGTCAAACATTAATAACAAAATTTGGAAAGATTGATGTCTAACAATTGGAAATATTAAATCAGATTTTCTATTTACAAAAAGAACAAGAACATGACATGGAAATCTTTTAAGATATGATTCTTCCAACCATTTGTAAAACAAATCATATAAAGAGGATTGGAAGATGTTTTGTGTTCATGAAGAATTCATGTAATCGATAAAGAATTCATTCAGATTAAAATTAGTAATAAGTTTATAAGAACCATAATTTGAAACTTTAGAAAAAAATTGAATAGAGGATGTTCTCTTAAAACAAATATCATTATTATTAATTGCAAAAGATGACAATGAAAATCTAAAAGTACCTTACACCGAATTGCCTCATTTTTCCTTTCATATTCAAATTTGTATTGCTGATATGAGATTTAAATATGCTCATCCTCTTGTAAGAAAATATCTCAATATTATCGATAATATGAGAACAAATTAAACTCCTCTCTAAGTTCCAATTCAAATCAATATTTCTAATTATATTAAATTAAAGAGATAAAGGTGCATGTGCCTCGCAAGTGATGCTTGTAAAAGAATTATTCACTTCTTTGTAATCTTGAAATTAATTGGCTTGAAGAACCAAATTCTCCTTGACCTCATTACTTTGTATTAAATTTCTATCTGAGAATTGCATAGCATTAATTTGAAATTTATTGATATCATAGTGTATTCTTAGCAAAAATGTCTCGATACAAAGCATAAAAAGTGTCACAATATAATAGACTAAATGTTTCTTTCTCTATATGACATTCTTTATTGACTTCTTCAAGAGAAACATTAGTAAATAAATTATGATCCAATAATAATTTTTCCGAAGGGATGAGGGAATTTGTTTCATCATAAGAAGAAGGAAAAGGAATCTCACTTACTTTATCAACATCATAGTCTATAAGTGTTATCTCTTTTTTCATTGTATTAGTTTGAACAAGAGTTTTGAAGTTATTATTTAAAAGAGTTGAATTAATTTTTTTTTCCCAAAATTGAGTATTGTACGATTGTAAAATTTGTCGATGTTCAACAATTTTTGTGTCAAAGCTAAGATCAATAATATTAGAGTTTGACTTATTAATAACCAATGAACTAATGCAATTATCATCAATTTTGAGCTTATCACTATTTTCTTGATTATATGAATTTGAAAGAGAATTAAGATATAAAAAGAAAACTGCTAATCCTTCCGTAGTATGTTGATATTCCACACAAAATCTGAAGTGAGTTAACATAACTCTTGAAAAGAAAGTGATAGTAGACTCACCTTCCTATCAGTGAAGTGTTTCAATTTCAAACCTCAATTCTTGATAATTCTAATCCCGATGTGCATCAATAAACAGTTGCATGAATTGTTTTGGGCTAGTAACATTTAAAACTAGCCTTGAATTCTTCCTCAAAAAGTGACGGTAAAAAGTCTACAAATCTCATTTATATTCCATATATGTAAATTTTTACAAATAATATAAAATTCAAATAAATGATGAAAAGAAGATATTTTACTTTTCCCATGAAAGCTCAAACTTTGCAAGAGATTAAAGTTGTCTGTCTCTCTAGAAATACCTCCAGTAGGCCTAGGAAAACTAAAGCCATGTTCTAGAATAGTGATATGAGTCATTTAAAATAGATCAAATTTTAAAAGGAAATTCTCAAAAGAGATTACTTGCCGATGAACCTCTTTCTAGCACCATTTGTTGGCCATACTTTCTGTCCTGAGATCGACACAGAGACAAATCCCATACAAGGCACTTAACACCGCCCTGGGTGTGTTTGAAATAGATAACTCTCGTAAGGTATAGGTCCTACTACCTATACAATTTTAAATCTACAAAAGAGTCTCATTGTTTTCTTTTCTTCCCTCTTCCCTATCCTTGGACCTAGGTTTAACCCCTTTTTGTCAGCACAACAAATCCCAAGATATCGCTCCTACGGAGCAAAGCCCAGCTGGTAGCACCTGGAACATAGATGCTACCTCACCTGAGATATCTCAGTTTTATGGGTAACTGCCAGAACCACGTTTTTGTAGTTTGTGCAGGAGAGTGTTTTAGTTCCTTGGATCTGTTCCAAGGTTTCTAATGAAGACCGGGAAGGTGGGTTGATGGTTTGCACTTATATAACAACACTAAAGTATGATTCACACTTATCTATGCAATTCATGTAAACAGAGAGTGATAGACATATAATCATATTCATTATTATAATACGACTGTCATGTATTTAACCAATTGCAACATAGTATTCAATCAACCATTTGTCATAGTAAATATGCACTTATCTAAGCTACTCAATATTCACACATATACATAGCATATAACATGGAAACCCATCTAGGAAAAAACCACAAGATGCTCTTCATCTAGCATTGGCATTAGGAAATAGATGCACCTTTTGTCTGTTAACAAAGCTTCAGACTCTATTCAGGTCTTCTCTTCTATCTTTTATAGACGTTCCTCCCTCTTATGCTCTGTGATCTTCTCTTTTTTTTCTCTACTATACTCCTACTAGCGATCTGCATACATCCTAGATCAAATCGACCTTATCTACCATCTGTGCACTCAGTTGGAGAACCACTACTCTGATGCAGCCAGTAATCCAGAGTCATTAACCAAACAAATACCTCTGGTCTAGCTCAAGCGTCTTTTCCAAGAGTCTAAAGGCTTAATCAAAATTGTTGTATCTTCTAATCAACTCAAAACCATCTAACCCATTTTACAGTTTGGGTTCCTCATTTTATATCCCTATTAACGACTCGATACAATTCCCATACATGCTTATACATACCCAAAACTGACTCGATACAGACTCTAACAGGCTCAGCTTCAGTCGCTATCCCAATCAACTTATTATCTTCATCCAACAGGATTTCTTTGTGGAAATTGAACCCAGGTGTTAGAACAATTACACTCACAAAAATTGCCAATTACACATGCAAATTACACACAAAGGAGACTGAATATGGAGCAGAACACTAATCCATATTGAATAAGTGTACAATATCCAGCCCTATGAAGTCATAGGCTTCCACAATAAATAATTACATGAGGGATTCAAATGCATAAGGATTCCATTCGAATTTGGTCAAAAGCAGGCTTACTAAATCTAAGCAAATCCCCCATAGGTGCATAAAGAAGTTTCCAAATCTGTCTAGGAGCTCATGAAATGGAAAAATCAATTAGGAAAGATAATATATGATGGAAGGAAAACTCATACATGCTTTTCATAGGAGAAAAGAGTGGAGGAGGATGAGGACAAAAAACAAGTTAACTTCACCTAGTCAAACTTTCCCAATTGCCTTAAAACTCAGAAAAAGCAGGCAATAAAGAAGAAAAAGCAGACATGCGCTAGGAAGGTTAGGAATAAACCATATTTGATTCCAAGTGGTTTCCCAAGCGCTCCATGACTCAAATTTAGCAATTTTGACCACATTGGATGTGTGGAGGACAACTTGCATAAGGTAGAATATGGAAACTAGGCAAATAAGACAAAAATTGGATTAATTAATGTCTAAGGTAACTAACTATGGGTTGATTATTCTAACACCCCCCCTTAAGCCTGACTTATGAGTAAAAATATTAGAAAATTATAGGGCCTAGCAACAAGGCTTAGTCACCCTTTACATACTGCATGTCCATTTAACCAAGGAAAGAGGCAAAAACCCAGTGGGAAAAATCCTCCCTTAAACATGGACAATAAAACAAAATTTGAAAATCTTGTCATCACTCATGCTTCATAGAATGATAAAAAATCCCCAGCAGTGATTTGAGATTGCTGAATGTCTTCTCACAAAAAAATTTGGTGAAGATATCTGTTACTTGTTCTAAAGATGAACAGAAGAGTAGGTGAATGGTGCCATCATGCACAAGCTGTCTGATGTAGTGCATATGGATCTCAATGTGTTTGGTTCTATGTCTTTGAACTGGATCATTGCAGATTTGAATGGTACTCTAATGATCACAATAGATAGTAGTTTAGTATTCTGATTTGAAGCCACACTCACCAAGTAACCCCTGCAACCATAAACATTGAGTTGCTACATTTACAACTCCTCTGTACTCTGCTTCTATAGATGAGAGTGCAATGGCACTCTGTTTCTTGCTTGACCAGCTGATTGGTCCTTAAACAAGCATGAAGACATATCCTGATGTTGACTTTCGATCTATGTTGTCACCTTCCCAATCACTCTCAGTAAACCCAATCAAATCAAGATTAGATTTAGCTCTGTAGAAGATCCCATGACTCCTTGTTCCCTAAACAATGTTAAGGATCCTTTTGGCTGCTCTCCAATGGATCTCATGAGGCTGATCCATGTATCTTGAAGCCACACTTACTGCATAAGAAAGATCAGATCAATTATGTGTAAGATACAACAAACATCCAATCAATTGCCTATACAGTGTATTGTTTACCATAGGTGAAGAATCAACTTCTTCAAGCTTAACTCCTGAAAGGAAGGGAGTCTTTCTTGGCTTGCAATCCTTCATGTTGAATTTGTTCAGAAAATCCAAGGAATACTTGGACTGATGCACTTTGATTCCTTGTTTGTTTTGAGCAATCTCGAGCCTCAAGAATTGGCTCAATAAGCCCAAATCAGTCATTGAGAATGCATGGTTCATTGCATCCTTCAAGGAGGCAATTTCATCCTTTGAGCTTCCTGTAATGAGAAGGTCATCAACATACAAAACAATAATCATTAATGAACCATGAATCAGCTTCAAATAGACATTTATATCTGACTTGCATCGAACAAAATTCAGTGATAGCAGAAAGCTATCAATCTTGGCATACCAAGCCCCGGGGGCTTGCTTAAGCCCATACAATGACTTCTTTATCCTGCACACAAGAGATGAATTAGTAGAAAATCCTTGAGGCTACTACATGTAAATATCTTTAGTGAGATCTCCATTCAGGAAAGCACACTTCACATCCATGTAATGTACCTCCCACTACTTCGAAGCTGCAATGGCTAAGGCTAGCCTGATGGAGTCCATCTTTGCCACTGGTGCAAAGGTCTCATTGTAGTCTATGCCATGTACCTGTGAGTACCCCTTGGCTACCAATATAGCCTTTTATTTCAAAGGTGAACCATCAGCAGCAAATTTGGTTTTGTAAACCCACTTACACTGAACTAGCTTCCTCCCTGGGGAAAGATCAACCAGCTCCCAAGTGTTGTTCTTCTGGAGTGAGCTGAACTCTTCTTTCATGGTTGTTTTCCATCTTGGATAATTTGCTGCATCTTCATATTTCTATGGGTCTGATTCAACCATATTATATCATTTCTTTGCAAACATAGGATCTTTCATGCACATAGCACTCTCAAACTGAGATCTAGTCCTCCTAAGATCATTAGGATTTCTAGCTAGTTCTCCAGCTGCATGAATGGTCTTTACTTCCCATTTTGGTCTTGTAGGAATTTTATAATCTGCAATCAAATCATCATTATCAGACATATCAGAATCAGCAAGTTCAACTATCTCTTCACTTACATTCAATGGTTCTGGTGGTGAAGAGGATTCCCCAACTTCCACTGCTGCTAGGGGCTCTTCTTGGAAATGAACACTCCTTTCAATGAAGGCTTTGTTTTTGCTCAAATTTATCAGCTTGTACCCTTTTGAATCTTCATAGTACCCAACAAATAGACACTCTTGGCTTTGGGGCTGCAAAGCCTTCCTCTTTTTTGTTGGAATTCTAGCCCAAGCCCTTGAGCCAAAAATCCTGAAATGCGTCACATCTGGCTTGTGCCCACTCCATGCTTTGAAAGGAGTCATACAATCAAGCTATTTATGAGGCACCCTATTCTATATATATGTTGCACAATTTATAGCTTTGTCCCAAAACTTTGGTGGCAAAGTATTAGCCTCCATCATGCATGTTGCCATCTCTTTCAGTGATCTGTTCTTCCTCTCAGCAACACCATTTTACTGTTCTTTCTCCCAGTACAATTGGTGGACCTTTCGACATGTCAAGTGAGGTGAATGCCTCCTTGGTTGAAACCATATGTCTTGAAGCTCCAGAATCAATGATGAAACTAGGTGAGCTTGATGTGCCAGGAACCAATGCATGAACTCTCTCTTTGTCTTCTGAATTTGATCCTCCTTCCCTCTTCTTTGAGATGTCTGGAAGGGAGATGCCATTTTTCCCCAGGAGTTGGGTCATCATGTTAATTTTCTTCTTCATGTAGGAGCTTTCATGATGATTTCCCTTACTGCAGTATGCACACTTGCTCATTTCTCCTTTGTTCTTCTTCTTTTGGAAGTTCTTCTTGGAACGTTGGGGCTCCTCTGGAGACTTGTTCTTGTATCTCTTTTGCTTAGGTGGCTTCTTAGCTTTCTTCTTTCCTTTTGAATCCACCCTTGAATCTCCAGCAACCAGAGCTTGGTCTTTGGAAGGTTTGATGGTGCCCATCATCACCANCACCGTTGTCATATCTGAGGACCTTGAGTTTCCTCCCAGACTGGTTTTCAACCAAAGCCTTAAAGACTTTGAAGAGGCCATAAACTTCAGACTAGTGTTTCAGGAAGTAAACCCAGCAATACCTGGAAAAGTCATCTATGAATGTCAATGCATATTTGGCCTAACTCATTGACATATGAGGAAATGGGCCAGCAACATTACTGTGGATCAACTCAAGAGGTGCAGAGGTTCTCTCATGACTAGCTTTCTCAAATTTATGCTC